>LPNX010968527.1:647-36205 GCA_001517045.1 Pseudotsuga menziesii | reverse complement strand
TGAATTCACAATATAATTTTAATTAAGAAAAACAACACATGTCATTCATACATTGTTTGGTTACTAAATCAATTTCTCGTTGTTGTTCATCTTGTTAGAAAGACTTCAAGCTCTTAGTGGATGTACTTCAAATAATCACACCAAGGAAAGGTGTCTTTTTCCTATCTATAAAAAAGTTTCATAATAACTCTTTATTAGATTGCACTTATACAATTGCTAACACTTTGGGAAAGTCAATTACATTACAATAAGAACCAGTTATATGAATAGTTACCTAAATCATAATTAACTCCTTATTTCTTATGTTACCACAAATTCTAGTCTTTACTAATAATCTCTTTTATAATACCATTTAATGGCTCAACAAAAACATTACATTTTGTGGGAATTTTATAAGCATTGCAATCTTTTTTCTTTGTTCTCTTTCTTTCCTCTCTATGCTTTGGGGTAGGGTATGTACACCTCTATAAACTTTAAGAGTGGGGTCCATTGTCTTATAAACAAGGAGACCCATACATCAAATTGATGTCTGGCATGAGTGTTGTTATTGATGTTGCTAAAAACTTGTTATAATAAAGCTCCATATATTAATTTCAATCATCTTTAACATCTTTACAAACAACTATAATCATAGCCTTTGCCAAAGAAGCACAACCATTCATGTATAAGGTAAAAGAAAGCCTCTAAAAAGGTTATCCAAATATTTTCTTTCATAAATTGAAATACTAATGTATTATGAAGAACCACGCTGCAATAGTTATGCAATCTCTATACTTTTTCCTTATTTCAAACACATCATCGTTACTTTCTACAATTTTCAACAAAATCTTTTACAAAAAAACATGCTTATCCATGTGGTTTTTTTTTTAATTTAAATTATCAAATTATATCCAACATTTAGAAATGGATTGCAATGCCATTATCTATCTTCTTTCCATTTTAAAAATAATTACATTCATACACTATCAAACCCACTATCTTTTTAGGAAACTGAAACTTAAAAATTGAATGAGTAAACAATGATGGGTTACACTTATATCTCACATGGAATGCGATGATTTTGAAAAATGTTCAGAATGGAATGAGGGCTTTGTTGTTATGTTATGCTAACAAGTCTAATGGTATAATTTAGAAATAGTAGTTTAATAGTATAATTTAGAAATAGTAGTTTAATAGTATAATTTAGAAATATAAATATGAATAAAATATAGAAATAGGCTTTTCATATATAAACATTTTTAATTATATATATAGTTTTTTTAATAAAATATTAATATTGTTACTATTGTATTGCAAAATATTGTATTGCAAGATATTAAAAATATTAAAAATATTGTTACTTCTAAGTTTAAAGAGAAAATGTGGTGTGAAAAAGATTTAATCTAAAAACTATATAATTAATTAAATATATTAAAACTAACACAAAGTATAAATTTCAATATTGTAGTTAAATGTGATGATTAATTTATTTATATATTCCATGATGTTTTATATGATCATTTTATAAAAAATAAATAAAATTGATTATATAATTCATGATTTCCTAGTAAGGGTGCACTTATCTCTATATTATCATTAAATTTTGATAATAAATTTTGATAATATTTTCAAAATTTTGGTAATAAATTTTGAAAATATTGCATTGCAAAATATTAATTACATTAAAAATATTGTTACTTCTAAGTTTAAAGAGAAAATGTGGTGTGAGAAAGATTTAGAGGCTAAAAGAAAATTAAGATATTATAAGGAGGTCATCAACCCTACACGAGAAGATCAAAAGTATCTCTCTGTTTTAACGTGTTCAAAGAAAGAAAAAAAATATAGCCAAGATAAGAACGGACTCTCATGAGCTCCATAGTGAAATGGGTCGTTGGACAGTTCCTAAAACACCATGGGTGGAAAGGATCTGCCATCTCTGTGAGAATAGGAACATTGAAGATGAAAATCACTTCCTCTTAGAGTGCCCTGTGTACACCCACATTAGATCTCAGTTTCATAATCTTTGCTACAATACTGACCTTCCTAGCATTTTAACTTGTCAAAATTATAGTGAGCTCATGACTCTTCTCACCAAGCTCTTTCAGCATAGGAATACAATTTTAAAACAAACTAATTAATTGGTTTCTTTAGGTCCGATATACCAAGTTTGGTCTCAGTGGACGTTAACCATCATCATAATAAAAATGTTAATTGGATATATAAGATAGTAGTTTAAACATACTATGTTATTTGGATTCTTTAATTATTTTTGTTTAATTAAATTTTTAGAAAAATTATTGAAATTTTAAATATAAATTGTTAAAATTATACAATTTAGATGTAATAGAGTTCAAAAAGTCTAAATCACACAATGGTTAGACTACCTCAATTATACATCAAAGATCACAAGATGTCTCTTAAAGGCCTTATCATATATGTTCAAAGTTGAGTGCTTATTTAATCCCTACCAAAACCGTTTCCCACTAGCAACCTTCCTTTTTGTTTTCACGGTCTCTTTGTTCTCGGAGTCTATTCAAAAATATTTCAAGTTGCTTTGGATTCTACAATGAGCTATTTGTTTTCCTTTTTCCTATGTTATTAGTGCAATGTACCTATTTTGTAGGCCTTCCCACCAATCACTCCAAACGTTCATATAAAACTTCAATAGCCACTTTGTCAATTTGTTTTCTTTTTTCCTAGGTTATTAGTGCAATGTAGCTATTTTATATGCCTTCCCAACCATCACTCCAAAAGTTCAGATAAAACTTCAATAGCCACTTTATGAAACTTCAAGCTATTCTCTATGAGCATAGCCCCATCTTAATTATCCCAACAACTAGCATTCAATTAGTATCATATAAAGCTTAAAAGATAATAAAGCAGGGATAGATTATACGAAACCTGCAAAAAAAACAGTTAGAATTTATTAAAACTCAAATATTCTCTAGGCATGTATAATTATTAATGCTTGGATTGATTGAATAGCATGTAAAATTTGAAATCACTCAAGAGGTCACAACTGAACTATAAAGGAAGAGAAAAAGTAACTTAGATATCTAAATGTTGGAACTTGTTTTGGTGAAATGCTGACAATTTCATAGTGGGGATAGATATTAATTCCTTTAGAAATCCCACAGGCTATATTCGAAGAACAAATTCATGACATTTTTTTGACTAAACATTCATCTTTCCTGGTGTTCTAGTTCAAATGATTTAGAAGGTAATATTTTGTGATATTTTAAGAGTATATTATTTCTTATTGTTTTGTGTTAATACTTTGGTTGTTGGTTTCTCTTTGAGTGTTCTTTGTTGTGTGTAGGATTTTGCTTTCCCATTTGTTTATTTTATGTTTATCTTTAATGGCTTGCAATAGACTCTTTTAAACATGTTTAAAGAATGATTCTTCCATTGTCACATGCATTCTTATTGTTTTAAATTGTTGGTTATATTATAATTCTTCGATATCGATTTTTCCTAGTATATTTGCTAAATCTTGTGAGTCTAGTTTTTTGTTTTTCCCATAATTAAAATGTAATATAGATATTTGTCAATTTTCTTGAAGCATACGTTGAATAGGGTCACCATGAGATCATATAATAATGTTCATCCACATATCCATAAGTGAATTGTTGGTATTTGGGGTCCTTATAATAAAAGGGGTAGTACATTTGATTTTCTAAGATACAACTTTATATTTTGTTTTAAAAGCTCAGGCACACCTTGATTCTTATCTCGATTACATATTTTTCCCGCCTAATAATTTAGGGAAAATTCAACCATTGACATTTGTTAGAAACATATAAAAGACGGAAGAAAACAACAATAACAATAGAACATGATAATTACATGGAAACCATGTTGTGCACAGGTAAAACCATGAACAAGGTAGCTTTGATATTTTATTATTACTTGGCAAAAAATTTAGAATGCTTTCTTTCTTATGATACAAAGTGAAGGGTGTTAATAGCTAAATTTTCTCACCTACCATTTCATCCACTTAGTCATTCTTACATATCATCATTCCACATCATTGGTACCACTTTACCACCTCATTCCATCTACATGACCTTGAGGAAGTGATAAAAACCAAAAAATGAAAACCAAACCATGAATTGACCACCCTAGAAGGAGCTCACACCTTTCTCCCTGAATAAGTGACCTAAGTTCACACCTTTTTCCCCGATAAGTGTGACCTAGTCCCAAAATTTATTTTTGACAATTCCCTATTTCTTCATAACGAAATGGGGAAAGTTGACATGAACCTTGATGTGGCCCAAGTTAGGTAAGGGATCTAGGGCTCAAAATGCTAAATATAGATCCTTCTCTTCACCATTATCACACCTACAAAAATCCTTCAAGTTCCCTCATTCAACACACAATTTACATACTTCACTCAATCCATTGCAATATCTAAACTCTCTCTGAATTAGGATCAATCTGTATTCTTTCTTCTACTTCCCCTACAGTATATCATCATATTTATGGGTGGCCAAAAGTTGCAATATCACAGAGGACAAAAATGGACCTTCCCTTGTACATCTACATGGGCCTCTTTCATAATTGTTACACTTAGGTGCTCATTCTATGTTGTACTATTTCCTTGTGAACGCAAAACATTATTTAATTATTTACACATTAGCTCTACACATGTGATATTGATTGAAGGTTATATCAATCTTGCTAACCCCTTACAGTACAAGAAAAAGGCCCTGCAGCGAAGGTTATAGCAAATGCTCCTCTCAAAAGAGCTCAAATATATGTTTATAGTGGAGGTCAATACCATAGGAAAGCGACTAGAAGTTGTACCAGAAGTTTTTTATTTGGTGCATTTCTAACCTAAATGCCTTGATGCGTATTAAACATAAATGCATTGAGGCAGCTAGAAAAAGAATGATGCATGATAATAATAATAAAAACATGAAAAAAAATTAACACAATGACGAAGAATTTTTTAAAATCATAGCAGTGAGTTTTAGTAGGCATACCTCACCGATGTGTTTAGAAACAAAATGCACGGGGACCTCCAAAAAAAATGTCGTGCACCGAAAAAAAAAACACCACTTATCAAAAAAAATATTGTGAAAGCACAAAATTTCGTGAAACTAAGGCAGTGCATTTTGGAAAAATGAACGCACCGGTGCATCTATAAACAAAATGCATCGGGGCTTCCAAAAAACAATCTCGCACGACAAAGAAAACATGTGTTTAAAAAACTTTATGACAACCAGTCACAAATTTTTAAAACCATAGAGATGCATTTTTCTAAACATACCTTACGGGTGCATCTAAAGCCCTAACGTACTGGAATATCCTAAAAACAATGTAGTGGCCCAAAAATAAAAAATCAATTAAAAAAAATCATGCGAAACATAGGTCATTCATTATTGATAAACAGCTTGGTGCATGTGTAAAACTAAAACACACAGTCTGGGATTTGTTAAAAATTAAAAATTAATAAAGAAAATTTATTTAAAACCTACATGCGGTGCGACAATGTAAATACAACGCACCAGTGCATTTACCTATCACACACACTAGAACATGGTTTTATTAAAAAAAACACCATCTAAATCGATTTTACCCCTCCAGAGTGTGTCTAAGTCATCTGCACCGGTGTCATCCATAACCCACCTAGACACTCGACCACCGATGATCATTCCACTCCCTGTTGACACACTTCTCATTTCTATTAGCTGTTGAATTGAGTTTGAATTTTTTCCAAACGGTGAGAAAAAAAATAAATTCCTCATACATAACCAGGATGCCTCCCCGATGCGCGGTTCAACGGGAAAATTAATTCTTACTTGATAATTTAAATTTTTAGTTGTTTAAAATTTTCAATTAAGACATAATTTTTCATTTAAAAATAAAAAATAAAAACTTGTGCAGTGCATTCGAGTCGTTCATCTCACCCTGGAAGTTGGTACACACTATAATTTGTTACAAGGTGCACTGATTGCGAGGCGAGTCGAATGGATTGAACACACCATAATACCAGTGCGCCTACTCTTTTATAGCATACCTCCATAAAATAAAATATATTTTAAAACTATAAACTAATATTCGGTGTGTTCATCACACATAATCACAATTAATTTATGGTCCACAAATTTGTATCGAATGCACCAATAAATATTACCTTTAAAATGAAAAAAACAACTATTCGACATATCTCAGTGCACCGATGTTCTGTGTTATGACATCTGTTAGGATCACTATGGTGCTTTTACATCACGTCTGTGCGCATTAAAGGTGCATTTAAATGGTATAAAAACACCATATTAATGGTGCTCTACTACCTCGTAGCACACCACCATAACATAAACAATATTTTAAAAAATATAAACTAATAATCTGTGTGTTCATTACACATAAGCGCACCGACTTTACGGTGCTCAAATTTGTATCAAACACACCAGTAAATATTGTCAAGAAAATTTAAATACCATCTTTTCGTAGGATGTCAGCGACCAATCTTCGATGCTATGACATCTGCTAGGAGCACCGTGGTGATTTTACATTACGTTAGCACACAATAAACGATGTGTTTACATGGTATAAACATACCAGATTACCGATGCGCTACTCTTTAGTAAAGCATTTCCATAACATAAAATTTATTTTAAAACTATTAACTAACAATCAGTGTGCTCATTAGACATAAGCACACTGAATTTATGGTGCACAGATTTGTATCAACCACACTGGTAAATATGACCAAGATAATTAAAAAACCATATTTCTAGCCGAAATCGATCCACTATTGTTCAATGTTATGGCATTTTCTAGGAGCACCGTGGTGCTTTTACATCATGTTAGTGCACGTTAAATGGTGCATTTATATGGTATAAATGCACCGCATTTCTGGTGTGCTACTATTTCATAGTGCGCCACCAAAACATAAAAAATATTTTAAAAACTATAAACTAACAATCAACATGTTCATTACACATAAGCGCACTAACTTTACAGTGCATTATATTTATATAAGTGCACCATGTACAGTGTGTTATATTTATATAAGCATAACATATGTAAAGTTTTTGCAAAAAAAAAAATATTTTTTAATACATATAATTCTCATATAATGTTTTTATATTTATTTTGATGTGAATAGCTAATTCATGATAGATGTGAAAGAAAGACGTGAGTGTCGTGAGGTGAGGCAGTAGCAGGAAACTCAGGTTGACCAGTATAAATTCCAAAGAGAGTGGGAGGACACGGAAAGGGAGATAGATTTATACCATCTTCTTATTACTCCATATATGCGACACCTCTTGAGAGTTGTCAACCTCCTCAAGTTCTAAGAGGAGGCCACATCCCTCAAAGGGAAAACTACATTCCTCATTGAGTTAATCACACATTGGGATCATCATAGGAAGGAATTCCGAGTTGGTCTTTATCGGTGGTTTCAGCCCACTGAGGACAAAACATATTTTACCACAGGGCTCTCTAGGAGAGGTGAGGACTTTCCTCAATTCCCTGAGGTCCCAGTTGGAGATAATGCATCATTTCATCTAATATATGTTAAAATATATGTTGATCCCAACATACTCGATCCTTCTCAGTTTTAGTTTAGTGGTGGGTAGTTCTCCATTACTAATTTTGGTGGAGAGGATGTTAGGTGCCTCTCTTTTTTTGTGGCGACCATCACGCATATCACTAGTGATGGGAAGCACATTAGCTTCCTTTTATTATATTATGTTGATTCTTTAATGAAGACACCTAGATGCATTAGGTGGTCTATTATTTTTTTACGACAATTTTGTTATGATCTTAGTCGATGTCATACGTCTATTGGTGGGAGGGGGGACTTCCCTTTTAGTTCATAGTTATTTTGTTTAGTTTTTGGAGATTTTCTTACCACCATGCCATCTTTTGACCTACACCCTCCTATGTTGATGTCAGATGTGTGTATGCACATGTGGGGTAGATGATGCCCAAGGTGGGGAATCCTTATTTTCTTGCAAGGATCACTGCAGATGTGATCAAAATTATAGGAAGCGAGGATCACCACAAATGTGATCGAGATATAGACATCGAGGAGACGCTTACATTAGACATGATTCCATATCCATATGCTATCTTGGATTGGAGAGGGTGTCCCAACATATTATTCACATAGAACAAGCCAGTCGATGATAGAGGTAAATTTAGCATTATGTTTGAATTAATCTAGTTATATTTAATTCTTTTTATATTTTAGAAACCATAAAATAAGGTGAATAAATATTAAGCAGACATCTTTGTTAACTACTTCATATAAATCCTTATTGTCTCAGCCAATTCTAGGATGGATTTTAACCTCCTAGAAATATAGAGATGCATAAATTCAATCCAACTTAATTAATATAACATATTTAAATATTTATTACAAAAAGGAAAAAGAAATTGTCTCTTAAAGCCATTTTTTCCTCCTAAAGAAGATTCCATACCTACACCTTCATCCTTAAATTCGTTTTTTCTCTCTTTTTGTCATTAAAAAAGAATTTGCAAACATTATAACAAAAGTGTCATAAATTAATGCAATTATAATTCACAACAAAAACATCAAGAAATAAAAACATTCAAATATTGACAGAGAAAGTAAAGAGAACCTTAAATTTTCTTGAAAATTTCATTGTTATCAAGGCCATAAATTAAGTGATTGTAGAGCACCTTAACTTTTCTTATGAATTTCATTGTTATGAAGGACATAAACCATGTCATTGTTATCAAGGCCATAAATTAATTAAACTTAATCAAATCATATAATAATAAAAACATTACATTAATCTAACATAAATGTCATAAATTGATGCAGTTATAATTCTTAACACTATTTATAATAATAATAAAACATCATAAACTACAAGCATTATTGCAATATTAATGTAGAAATTAGGGAACACCTTCAAGTCCATAAGAATATGTTAGGCTTTACTTTCACAAAAATAAAATTGAATCATGTAAGTTGTTTTCATGGTGTATTTAAATGTATACACAAGATATAATACAAGTAATTTGGATACTTACATATAATCATATTCCATACAATCATAAATTACTTCAAATCCATAAACCATATTCTGCATCATATTGGTTGTTAACCAACTAAAATTGTTTAAACACTACATCCAACAATCAACTTTCCATTCCCACCATCATACCATGGAAAATAAACAATATAATTTGACAATCAAATATAACACTAACAAAGCGATATCTCAATCTGTAAATAATGAAATAAAACATGTACATATCACTCTCTATTTTCATCACCCTCATTATCCTCCTCGGTTGGCATGCTAACACTGTTGTTCTCAAAAACATGTTTAGTGTTAAATTCAATACAGCATAGGATCATCATCCTGCATGAATTCAAATGAGAAGAGAAGGATGCAGAAGAGAGAGGATAATTTAGCATAGATTGATCAATTACTCATGGAAAAATTGTAGACACATAGAGACAAAATCAGAATAATATGATTATATTCATGAATCAATGTTTAATATGGAATACAATGGTTATACATATAGGAGAATTTGAATGCCTAAGATAGGATTTGAATCTACCAACTCGAACTGACTCCAAAGCTAACTTAGTGTGGGAAAATCACCACTAGAGCTCACTAATGCAACTATGGATAACTAACTTAGTCTACAATCAGTTAACAGATGAGGGTAGGTGAACAAAGGTGCCCACACTTCTTTAAATTATGAAAAATAGTTCTAGGATAACTGATTGTGATCTAATTGATGAAAACTGGAGCATAACTGAACATGACTAAATGCCTACCAAGGTCAATTAAAGGAGACTTATTGTGGAACTCAGAGGTGACTCGGAGTGGGTTCATAAATTATAGGGATTGGTCCCTAGGGAACCTAAACTCATGCAATCAGGTGCAGTGAGTGGTAGATTTCCTATGCACTAGTGGAGTGATGAATACCTCCTAAGCTAGGAAAACAGATAATTAGACTATATGGTCAAAGAGAAGATTAATAATAATCCCAAAATTTATATCTAGGGTCATGTTTTAATATGAACCGCCAATCTCTATCCAACACATATGGGTAAAAGAATACTTGGTTGAAGTGTTTTGCGAAAACATAAGGCTCCTTACTTTCATCCTGCATCTTTCTAGAGTTGATACATATCAACCCACTATTGCGATATTCCTTTACATTATTCCTGTCGAATGTTTTCCACCAACTGCACCTAAAAATAACACATTGGAAAGATGATAAGTCCACTTGAATGATCTCTTGTATATTTCTTAAATAACCCAATGTCCCTCCTATCATGTTTAGATCACAGTGGCTAGCACGACTATATTTGTCGAACTTGACTTACACTCAGCAGTCTTGTGTAACACCTGCATCATCAACATCCTCGATGCAAAATGATGTCCATAATCCCACATAGATGGGAACAAATGCACCTGTAAGAAAATTTAACAAATGATATTGTCATATGTAGAATAAACCAAGCATTAATATATTAAATATTAATGTTACAATTCAAAGTTGCATTATAAAGTTATAAATGTAGATAAATATTTTATTACCAAGGTTTTTAACATGATCTCAATGTTTATCTCATCCTCCTCTTCATGCGGGTAACGACTAGATGCACCATATTTCTCTATGACTTGGTCTACAAGACAAGAGTTGGGACATATCATTGGCATATTTTATTTTAAATGATATAGAAAATGCATGCTTCTACCATGCAAGCACATGAATTATTTTTTTCCAATGTCCCATTTCCTCCTCTTCTCTTCATATAACATGACGCATGACTACGTTGCCTCTGCATTGTAAAGAATGAGATTGTTGATTGCATCAATTCCTGAATTTTGTGTTGTATTGATGGAAACAAAACCACATTTGGTACATATGGGATGAAATATATATTTTGAAGTTTTTTGTGAATAGTTACTCTATGGAAATGTGAAGGTCAAAATATAGTGACGTAATCCTTATCATGCGCCTTTTTCCTTTCATTTCCAATAACTCCACTTACCTTTTTTCCTCGTCAAGTTCATCATCCCAAATCACTACACCTGGTGTCTAGTTGATTTTCTTGATGCAGTCACTGGTATAATAAAACAATTCATAAACTATGTACCCCTCTGTTATAGACCACTTAGGTTTTTCACTTTGTTGAAAATCCCTTCAATTTTCCATGTACCTCTCCAAGAAGAACATCCAGTAATATGAGACCACCCTGAATTATTCAACTTCACTGGCTAGATGAATTAGAAGATGAATATGCAATTCAATGAAACTCAATGGCAGTTCCTTGTCAAAGATACAAATAATATCTGCCATATCTTGACACCATCGAGGAATGCTAGCAATGAAAATATCCTTTGATGTGATCCACCATACAAATGCAGATATTCTAGAGATGGAAAACTATAGGTCATCAAAAAATTCATGGTCACAGACCCATGCATAAACAATGGATAATCACACTACAAAGTAAAAACAAACAATTAACTACATTTCAACTTATGTGGTAAAATATATAAAAGAATCATAAAAACATTTTTTTGACATTATACGCACCCTTAGAAGGTTGAGATGGACCCGACAACTTTTCGTTTGTAGTGAAGTAGTGCCGTAGAGAAGACCCTTAAAAAGGTGCCTTCACGCCCAAGATAACTTCCTTTTCCAATAGTAAGATCTTCTTTCTTCAAAATCCATGGTACACTTCATTTTTTAAATGAAAAAGAGTGGCCATCTTCTACTCTATTTTCTTGTCTTTGCCAATGCTTATTTTTCGTATTTGGAGAAATAAGATCTCTCCTGGAAGACAACTTGTCCTTATTTTTAGATGATATGTGATTCCATAAATAACTTGAAACATTTTTATAGATATGCATGGGATCTAGTAAGTGGGAAATATTAATATGCTCCCAATATGGGAGCTCATAAAATATCGATTTCCTTTTAGTCCATTTGGGAATTTTCTCATCATATGTGTCAAATAATTTGAAAACATCAAACATAGGTTCCTCATTTGAATCGGAGATAGGTTCCCCATTTGAATTGAACATCTTTGCAATTTCCTTATCCTTCTCTTTGTCATATTCCCTAAGACACTCAGTCTGTGTCATTATTTCACGTGTTCGGGTTCTCTCTTGTTTACCATTGAAAGCAAATGTTATTCTTCTATAAGGGTGGATTTCTAGGATGAATACCCTATATAATTTGTACATTGGATTTCATAGGTATTTGGACCACCAAAACTTCATATAATGTACACAACATTTACATCCATGATAACCTTTTGTTACAATATCTGCGATGTTATGGTATATAGTGCATGCGGTCATTGTTGAAGATCAAGATAGTCACAACGAATTAAATATTGCAACAAATATTTCTTTGAATATAAACAAATCAAACAACATATTTACCTAAGAAAACTCTCAACGTCGAATAATTATGTGTAGTGTACACACATATGCCATACAACGTAAAACTCCTATTTGATGGGATGGGTCTCAATACATCATATACTTGTAACCCTTCCCATAATTCCTTAAACTCTTTGATCAATGGTTGTAGGTAAGCATCCATATCCTTCACTTGTCTTCTACCAAGGGCTATAAGATCCAACATAAGGTGTTCATTCTTTACGAACAACCATGGGGCATATTTTTATTTCTACAAGCCAAACATTATAGGTGTTGTCTGGTTGGGAATATGGGTCGATGCCATCAATGTCCATGCTCAATCAATGGTTGTGTAATTCATCCTTGAATTTATCATGCCATGTATCCTCTATATGCTTCATGGCTATTGAATCTATTTGGATTCTCAATACTCCTTCCTTACTCTGGTGTGATGCATGCCATCCTTGCACTATAGCTAATTATTTGCAACAAAATAACCTTTGAATGCTTGGGATTATAAGCATGTGCCTCAATATATTATGAGGACCATATCCTTTAGACTTGTTGTTCGATTCTTTAGACCTGTCATGTCTACAATTTGTACATATCTATTTTTCTGCATATTCACCTCTATATAGAATACAATCATTGGGACATGCATGATATGATATGCACTCAACACCCAAAATTTTCAACATTTTCTTTGCCTCTTTGTAGCATCTAGGAAATACATTACCATTCATAATTACTTTATCTTTGAATAACATGTAGTTAGTGGGAAATACAAATGTACAATGTCATTTAATGTTCATAAAATTGACCATTTTCAATTATAATTTTGTAACAAGATTCCACAAAATATAATTTAGTTGATGTTCAACTACCTCAACATTGTTGAGAAACACACATATGGCATGCCATGCTTTTCTTTCAAGTTGTACAGTAACATTGTTGTCCCCAACTAAGTAGACATTGACCGTCCACGTTCAAAGAGATGTGTGGAATTTTTTGGTTTATGGATTTCGAAGAAGGATTTAGTGATGTGAATGTCATCCCCTAGCTCACTATCCTAGAATGTATGAAACAAAATTACATCCATGGCACTTCGTTGTCTTAAAAATCATCCATTGCCTCCATTTCCAACATGTGAAGAACTGTTATCACTGTAGGCATTTATAATCGGCGAGGATGGACCGTGGGATGGACACCGTGGAAATTGAATAGGTGGTTGATTAAACCATGATTAGTAGGCTTCTTCTCCAAGTTGGGCTCTTGATTTAACATGCAATATTCCCATGAGTGTGTGGACGACCATCTATATATAACAGGTTCTTCCTGTTAAAGTTTCCAGAAACATAACCATTCATGCACATACTATACATGGAAATGCTATGCTTGTATTTAACAATATTCAAGTAATCAGAACGCAATAGATATGACCGTAAAATGGCATAAGTGCTACTTCTTGTTTGGGAGGAACAAGTACATGTGAAAGGATAAACAACCCAAGATTTGAAACATCAATATTAAACTTTGCAACTATAAAACGATTACCACAAAAGGAGAATCCAGTCCCAATATCAGGTGCAGGCAAAGAAGGCGTCCAAGCATCATACAAAGTGAGGTTGTATGAAGTTTGATATTTACATTGAAAATTCACAATAAGGGAGAAATCATTCCTACCCTTGAACAATTGGACAGACCTCAATGTGTACTTGGAGATTTTTTCTCTCAACTCATGCAATGTTTTGGATCTTCTAGTAGAGATGGGTTGGCTAACATTCAAATCATACTTTGGATCACTAGAACTTTCAGTTGAATGAACATAAGAAGAGGGATTCTTCAATTTAGGATGAAACATAGTTATTTTGGCTTCCAAATTTTTCAAAAAATAGCATAGCGAAGAGGTCCTCTGTGTCTTTTCTATATCACCTATTGGATTTTTTACTATAATAGGGGGTATTATACCATAAACATCGGGTAATATATCATTGGTTTAATGGGTGAGTGTGACACACCGAGGGTTATCCTTCAACCGTTGATGTTTGGAACAACCACAAACTAATAAGGTGTCATAAAAGAGTTATAACTCGAGCCAAATTACCATCGATGAACCGATATTGTAGCTTGAAGATAGTATGTTACAATTTGCAGGGTAAAGCAGCTGACCATTTTCATCTACGAACTACTTGTGATATATTGTTCTTGATAAGATCTTATAGTGTTTTGAAACTGGTGGAATGTATTGTGCATCCGAAATCGAACCTGAATCGATATCCCGCAATAAAGAATAAATTGATATTCATATCCACATAGATAAGTAACATAAATTCGAATAAATAGTCAAAATGTAAATAAAACCTAAACTTACTACAGATTGAAAGGGAGAACTTGTTGAAATTTGAATATGATGGAATGAGATGGAATCTAAAGAATTGGCCATTTGATACTACAAATTCCCCCCTGCATTTTAGCCAAATCAACATTCAATATATATGTATCTATTGTCCTAAATGTTTTTCAATAACTATATTACAATCCAACTTCCAATATTGTTTGGAAACCATTTTGCAAGAACAAGGTGAGTTTAAGAAACATATATATATAATATAAAATATTGTAATTGGTGTGGTTCAATACTGAAAGAAAATTTGATATGAATATATAATTTTAAGTAGACCCACAAAAACCCAAGCATTTAAAAATTTAACTGCTGTGTTTATTCAAATATGCACGTACTAGTGCGCGCAAACAAACTAAATGCACTGGTTATTAACAACAATAAACACACCATGAAAGAATCTCCACAAAATCCCCCTCGTGAAAAAATATCCGCTACATTTGGTAGGGGATATTTATACATGTATTATACACAATTATTCATTATTGTGTGTTTTATAAACACAAGCACACCAGTGTGTTATGTGTATATGTGCACTGATGAATGAGATTTTTTTTAAGTAGTGGGATGCCCGTGCATAAAAATAGTAAACACACCATTAAATAAGCTCCACAAAATCCCCCATAGCAGAAAATATCCACTGCATTTAGTAGCGGACACCAATGCATCATAAGTATACGCCCACCAAGTGATGATATTTTTTAAAGTTGTAAGATTTTGGTGCATTTTAGAAATTACCGCATTGGTGTGTCATGGACACGAGTGCACCAAACTGCTAAAAATTAAAAAATGCATAAGCTATGTTTTCCCTAAATTGAAAAGTTGGCGGCAATTTTAAATTCGAAAAGTAATTATGAAGTGTGTTTAAAATTAAAAAAACCTAAACATTAATTCATTCTTTCGCTGAAAATTTCAGGGGAGAGCTTTGGAACGGAGACTTACACAAAAGGTGTTTGGAGCAACTAGATTATTCTGAGGATCGAATTTGCTAAATGGTGAATGAAACAAAGCCCATCATAGTAAAAATTTCAAGTATGTAAATATTATTCTTGATATTATTATCTTATTTAGAATTTAACTAGATTTATAAAAAAAATCATATGTGCCTTCAATGTTGCAACCCTTATTTTTTCGTTGCTTCTTTCATTTGTTGTGGCTGCAAAAATTTTCATTAGGGTTTAAATCACTCTATTGTTTCACACAATTATGATTTCACATTTAAGGGATTTTAGATTTGTTTATTTTGTGAGTATATATAGAAATCATAGGGAGTGATGGGACCATTTTTGGATTGAATCTATAACCATGTTGGCCCTCTAAAGTTTTTTGTGTTTTTTTATTTTTCTAAAAAAACAAATGCATCAAAGTTGATGCTTTTATTTTTCCAAAACAGATTGGTGTGTGTATCATTATAGCACACCACAATGCGATATGACACACAATCTTTTCTCATTTTTCGTTTCTCAATTGTCTGTTATCGGTGTGCTTATACATATAGCACTGATAATGGAAGGAACACACTATTTTTTATTTCCGTAAAATGATAAATACTTTTCACTCGTTCACAGTGCACCTATGTTGGTATAACTCATCAATGCATTGGCATTAGTATAACACATTTGTGCATCTATGTGTATAGACACTTTGGTGCATTTTATTTGATAAAATGAATTGATGTCAAACATTTTTGTATTTCAAAGGTCTATAATTTATTTGGATAATATATTGATAGCTTCTGTATTTAATGGTCTAGGTTGTTTATTGATAAAAATGCATGGTATGAGTTAAATGAACAAAAACTTTAGTCAACATGATGGAAGCGCATATAGAATTACAAACAAGAAAAGTAGTTCTGATTAATTTTTGTATTTAAATTAATTTATTTGAATTATTTGTAAATCTCATTAAAATATGTATTCATTAATGTGAAAAATGTGAAAGGTCGAGGGCTTCGGCTCTCGATCTTGAGAGGTTGATTTTCTGGATGTGGTCGCGGCTAAATGGTTCGCAGACTAATGGAAGAGCTTCAAGATCATCAATCGACCATCGTTTGATCCGACTGAAGGCGGAAGAGCTCCATGAACATCTATCTGAAGGTGGAAGAGCTCCAAGAACCGGGGACGAGGGCTTCGCCTCTCGATCTTGATGAATTTCTGGTTGGGTGGTCAATGTTCAGGTTTGTGGCGATTCCTGGATGCGGTTGCGGCTAAGATACTGATGGATTGGGTTTTTTTGGCTCAGGTTCCTTCTGTGTGTCCCGTCACGGCCCTGGTGGTCGTCCTCATTTTTTGTTCATTCTTGGGGGTTTGTATCTCGCTTGGCTTCCTATCCTGTTCGATCTTTCGTGATTGAATGGTTCCATATTGATGAGAAGCCTGCTCGGTGCGGAATCATGGCGGAGGCGGTGTCTGATGCAGTGGATCGATTGAACCGGTGTTCGTGTTCCATTTTGCAAGACTCTGAACAGTTTTTCAGCAGAAATCTCAGGTTTCTTATCGTGGATTCGATTCCATTTGCCTAGTTTTTCAATGATTGCGTCGAGGCTACATCAGACGGATTTCACCGTGGCTTCTTTATTTTTGATGGGGTTTCAGCTTCTAGCTCGGTGGGCTTCAGGTCCATTCTGGGGTTAGGGGCTTCGGCTCCATGAATCGTGATCGAGTGCTCCATGAGGCTCATTTTTGGTCATGATCGGTGGGCTTCGGCTCCAAGAATTGGGGTTGAGGGCTTCGTCTAACTTTCGTGGCTGTTGGATCCTCTATTGCAGTGAAAGGTCGCCTGCCTTATGGCGGAGGTGGTGACTGTGGATATACTCTTGCATGGCGACCCATATTGTGTCCTTAGGGATCTCTGCGGTGGCGACGGCGTCTTTAGAGGTGGTGGCCTTTGCTGTCGGCAGTATATCTGATGGTAGTGATTTCTGGTGGTGCTTCATCGGCCGTTTCATGAAGCAGTTTTGGATCAGCATTGAGCTTTGGCTCAGTTTTTTGTGACCTGTCATATTTTCTTTGAGGGTTGTGATATTTTCTGTGATGTATCTAGCTGATATGCTTGTATCTGCTATTACAGTCTGGGATAGTTTTGTAAATTTTTGGTTATGTTAATATGAGATAGCAAATATGTGACAATGTAGGGATCCTAGTGATCCACTTACATGTGCAAATGTAATTTTGTTCCACTTTGAAATAAAATTATGAATTTTTTCCGAGGAAAAAAAAATGTATTCATTAATGTGTGACATGCAAAGGAAAAAAATGAGGAATATCAATAAGATTCTTACCAATCTAAGTCCAAAAGAGTGTAAAACATTGATGGAAAGGTTGTAGAGGTATGAAATAGGTGAATAAAAAGGAAGTCAATATGAATTATTTCTTCAAATTTGAGTAATAATGTGCTTATGATTATTCACTAATATGTTTCAAATAATCTAATTCACATATTTTGGATGTTATGTAGGGACTCACAACAACAAAATTTAATGTCATTATACGAAAAATAAATTATAGAAGATGCAAATGATGATCAATTGGTCCTTATCTCATCTGGAGTGGTGTTGGAAGTTAATAGAATGGGAAAAAGATTTTATAATACTATGAGGGATCTAATGGAAAGAACGTATAGACGTGATTTTCATTTATACTACATAAACCAATCAAATGATTCAAAAAACAATGTCATATGTAAACTACAAGAGGTGTTCAATGAAATCTATCATACTTGCAATAGGAAAACCATGTAACAATAAAAAAGAATCATTGAAAAAGTAATATTTTTAAACAGGTAAATGCAAAATATGTATATATAACTACTACAAAGCGACATCCTTCAATAATTTTAATTTTTCTATATTATTTATTTTTTCGTATCAACAAAAAAAAAATTAGTGTAGTCACTTTACATTTCCAAGAAGATTATAAAAATACCAAGGGATGAACGAGGTAATATGTGAAATGTGCCAGTAGGGGTGTCCGAAAAAGAGTACAAGGAGATGGTAAAGGAAATAGACATAATTGCATCGTAAGAGGATCCATCCTAACAACAACGTGCTTCAAATGTATGAAATCATTTATTCTTAGGATTATATAAATATCATTAATTAACTCAATATTAAATATTCATTTTCAATTGTCATGTTAATGTAGAGAATAAAACAAAATGGAACCTAGTTAGTACACAAGACAAGACAAGAAAAAAATGGGTTGATAGCAAAGTTTGTGATTACTTGTGATTTCCTTATAAGAAATTAAGATTTTGTAGTGGTTGTGATATATATATTTCATTTTTTTTATTTCACTACCAATCCTTGGATTTCTTCAAACTGGTGTTAATATACAAAGGGAACCATCATAAGACTTGGTTGACATTGGGTTAAGAAATGGTCGTACCAAAAATTAATTATGGATTTCGTAAATATCTATATTTTTTTACTTCTCTCATATTATAATTAATAAAATAATATAAATCTGTTACATTGAATCTATGATTTGTGACGAGGCATTAAACTTGCAAGAAACAAAGTATGGAGTGGATCCAATAGAAGACTTGTAGATGGATGGCATGAGATATGGTTTTGAAATAATGTGTATCCTTCCTGACTCAATTATTACGATGAACGTACGTCTCTTTTCAATTTACATTCATGTATACTATCTATTTTATTTTTCATTATTCTAGGAAATGTAAATACACTCAATGCACTTTATATTTATGTTTGCAGATGGAAGCTGAAGAAGAGGAAAAAAATCATGCTAATGAACAAAACATTTTCCAAATAACCCAATGAATGCAAGTGGATCGAGCACCGATAACAGTTACAGAAAAGAATGATGGTCAATATTTAATTTTGATATTAATGCAAGTTGTAGCTTGCTGTATATTTTGAAATAATTGTGTGTGAAAATCAAACATTTCATATAATAATGTACTGGACATAGTGTCCAAATTGAAAAACATCGGGTTACCAATAAGTGTAACAGTTACGTGCATGTTGACATTTTGATTATTTGTATCTTTATGTTGTCCTATTTTGCATGACAAAGGCACTCTGATTGATAAACATTATTGTCAAATGTTACATGTGTAATATTACATTGCTACTTAAATGTATGTATGATTAAATATTACAATATATGTTTTCATCTATGATATAAGAAATTAATCCAAACAAACCCATAATTAAAATTGAAATGAATAGTGTAAAAAAATATATTTCAATTTCAAATAAATATTGGAATTAAAAAAATAAAAAATATAATATATATATTTTACTAGAATGTCAATAGCCATTGTTCAAAGAATCATATGCAATGCTCTTTGGTAATTAATCTATATATTTGGATGCAATGTCAATAACATTGGACACAATGGCCACACTGATAGGGGGGTGTTGGCCGGATTTTTTTGTCCTGAGGCTAACATGGAGAGATAACCCACTCAGATTGCTTAAAGCAGCTCCTTGAATATTAAAGAGACTCACAATTTAGAGATCTGAATTCCTAAAATGCAATTAAAGCCTAAGATGCAATCTAACTTAATTTATGAAGAACTTTTAAAATAACTGAAACAGAAAATTTAGTAGGTGCTAAATTTTTTGCAAACAAAAATTTAGTGGCTCCTAAAAATCCTATAGGTTTTAACTACGAAATAAAATTAAAAAAATTCTAATTAATCTATTTTTAAAACTACCTATCTTGTGTAGGTTTTAACTACTAAATAAAATAAAATTCTAAATTAATCTATTTTTAAAACTACCTATCCTGATCACGAGCCTGAATGAAAAGTATGATTTAAAGTCTCAAAAATGAAATAAAGTTAACACTTTAACATGGTAGATAAATGCCCAAATATTAAAGTAAAACTCTGATCATTTTACAAAAGAGGAAACCTTCTGTAAAATGATTATAAATATGATTTCAGACAAAAAAAATCAAATCAAGTTGATTATCATGCAATTTTGAATATATTATTACACCTTAGCCTGCATATTGAGCAAAGCAAACATACAAGTTAAGAATAATAAAATGTCAACTTATACAAAAACAAGTAACAATAGTAACCTGTTACTTACAACTTTTGAACAAATTGCTTCTTAATTCAAATTCATAAAAGATAACTCCATACACAATAACAAAGTATATATATGTAAGTAGAGAGTGAACATAGATAAGGAATCAATAATATGTATATTAGAAACTTGATGGCAGTCTCCAATCTTCTGCAATAAGTTTGGTCTCTATATTAGAAACTTGATGGCAGTCTCCAATCTTCTGCAATAAGTTTGGTCTCTATTCAAAAAAACTCAAATTAAGCAGTAATATATTGAACTATACTGTTTCGGTAGTATCTTCCTCTATAATCCATAATTTAAAGCTTAAGAGAAAATAGTAAAGCCTATGCAAAAACAATTTCCTTCATTCTTTACAAAGATTCCCCTCTAGCAGCGTCTCACCTTCTATCTGCAAACATAAAATTTACAAATAAAAACAGAAAGATTCCCCTCTAGCAGCGTCTCACCGTCTATCTGCAAACATAAAATTTACAAATAAAAACAGAATGTAGAAATATAAAAATCTTCTATCTCCTGCTAAGACCCCCTCTTCCCCATATTGCAGATTTCTACTGCTTTTACAGACAATAAGGATCTCAAAAGTCTCCTAAACATCACACACGTTAATCAATTTCTCCAACGATCTAGGCTGTCGAATAACGAATTTCTGTCTTTCTGTCCCTTTCTCCTGATCACCCTTTCTGCCTCACATTCTGGTAGATATATATCCTTAAATCTTCTTGAACCTCACGAACTCGCTGCCATCTTACTTGTCATGTTCTAATGGGCTCTGTTCCCATATGGTGATTTCCATGATACCCTCGCTGAAAATTCATTCATCTCTTTGTTATCCTCTCATCTGCAATCCTGCACATTAAAATTAATATTACAAAAATGGAAAGAAGAATATTATCCAAAAACACAGTGAAATGAAATGTCATCTGCGTTTCGATCGATTCATCAAGGATGGAAGATTGCAATCTGATGAGATAATGATGTAGTGGCGAGTCAATTCCTTCATTGATGCGTTAATCATCTAGTGAAGAATTGCTAAAATTTTAACCACGATGATATTTCTGTATGTACACTCATAGCATCAAAATATTGTGATAACATAGATTGATTATCTGCAGTAATTTAAAACCATAAATTCCCCAACCGGAATTATAAAACCGCAACATTAAATTGTCATGGTGAAGATAATGATGCTCTGATATGATTGCATACTGTTTTTTTTGGTAAACCTGCATCAATGCAAAATATATCACATCAGTAAAAGGTTAAAAAGATCAAGACAAATTATCAAGACTTCGAGTAGTTCAGTTATATCTTTTGATTCTTTATTGTTCCGCACAATTATGTTGTACATGAGATTTTTTCATTCCTTCACCGGGATGAGAGATCAACTAATTTTACATAGGAGAATCAAATATAAAATTGCACCAAATTAAAATTGGTTCTAATTCCGTGATTTTTAATAATGAAGAGTGACGTGGGCATATACAAAATAGATCAAATTAAAATTGGTTCATGCGTTGGCACATAATTCCGTGATTTTTAATCATGAAGAGTGACGTGGGCATATACAAAATAGATCTGGTGATATATTTTTTTGTTGGTGAAGTGTTGGAACCTTCTGGTCTGTAGGGTTGTTATTGGCTAAGTAACCAGGAATCAAGGGCATCTAAGTCGTCAAAATCACCCACACCCAGCTTGGACTGCACCAATCCTTAACATGGTTGGGTTTTTTGGTATCCTACAAGATACCTTGAGAGCGTCTTAACCATACCCCACCAACCCCACCAACTGTTCTACATCTCAGGAATGACTGGTGCCATATATCCTTGTGATCCAGGGAATGTCAATATTTGATTGATCTCCAGAATTACCATAGCGATTTCATAGCACGAGATCTTAGGGTTTCAAAGTAGCTTATCCATATGTATGCATGCAACATGCAAAACTGCTAATATTATTCGGGACAATTATGCAAAAATTTGAATCAATGATAATATTAAAAACCAGTTGCTTTCAATCCCGTATCAATCTCAACTTCCTATCGAATTTCAATGAACGTAATTGTAAAAATAGTTGATTTATAAAAACATAATATTTAAGTTTTTAAGTATGAAAATGCCTTATTAATCATTCACTCCTTTAATTTCATTAATCTTTCTTGACACCTCACCTCAACTGCCTTGTGATAACGGTGATTGGAGAGGGTAAACGTTGGCGATTTAAGTGAACACGGAAATGAATGATCCATAATGCCGGGGTTCTGGTGAAATATTCAGTTAGCTTGGAGTTCCTTTCTTAATTTATCATGCTATTTTGTTAAATCAAATGGCACATTTGAAATCCAGTTAATAAAAAGTGATATGGTGAAATTTATTCTACGCAACCAATTTTCTTAGAGTAGAGAAATTACGATCTTCTGGCATAGCGCAGTATCTTCAATAATCTCTTATGTGTCAAATTATGAAACCTGCCATTTTCCTTTATTTTGGCATGTTCTTATCATCTAAATTTTAGGGGTTTGGCATAAATTAAGAAATTAATAAATTTTAACAGTTATGAACTGACATAAGAACACAACAATACAATACTTTACGTTTTGTTACTTTTGGGAAAAGATCTGCATACATTTAAGTGGCGTGGAATCAACGAGAATTCTAAAAATTTGTCTCACTCAAAGAGATGAACAAAACAAAGTGTAATATTCGTAACTTTTAAACTTTGTTTTACTCTATTGATTCCAATTTGTAGTGATGAGTTGTTTAATTATCAAATTACCATGACTTTTAGAAAATATGAATAATAAATGGTAAGTAATTTGGAAATTATTACTTGTTTATTCTTTAATGAAATTGAATTTACATTAATGATCAAAGAAATCACTTTTTACTAAGTAAATAATTTGTTTTTGTATACATATTGCTGATTTTTTTGGTTCCGAGTTTGAACTTATATTCATTTTGATGTAATTTGAATATAAATTAGAATAATGAGGTCAAAAGATTTATTTAATTTTTAATTAAAATAGGTTTTATATTTCCAAAATCTTAAAATAATGAATTAAAAGTTATGAATATAATCAAAAATAATAATTTTCACTCAATATAAGAAGAGTAGATGTGTATGTTGTTAGTTTTTATTATATATCATTAATAATGATAAAGAAATAGACATTAATGATAAATAAAAACAACTTAGACCAAGAAGATAAAAATGAATGAAAATGCTTCATGCTACAAAATGATCTTTCTATGCACTTAAGATATCGAGTCATCCAGAATGAGAACATAAGATATGCAAATGTTGTTCAGCCACCAGAAAACCGAGAGAGTCTCACGACAAAGACCATCCAAGCCACCAAATCCATAAATCCATAAAAACCAAGACAAAGAACAAGCACCACAAAGAGTGAAAGATCGAAGAATGAAAGTCATGAATCTCCATCAAAGCGAGGAAGATAAGACGAAACAAAACTAAATATTTACGAAATTCTAATGGGGGTCCCCTTTGATTTTTGCAAAATCAAGGGGATCTGTTGGGGTGCCAACACGGGGGCGAATCAGTGGGTGAACAATTTAAACCCTTTTACCTTCTTTTAATCGATTAGAATATATCAATTATTATGTCATCAATTACATAATAAAATGCATTAGCTAAATCAACCATAAATAATAATAATGTCATCAACTAGATCAGTAAATCATAACACGCAATACAACACAATAGGACACAAGATTTGTATGGTAATTTTGTTTATGTATTGTACATGAAAGACTATAATATTCTCGATTACAATCAGCACCAACTCCTGTAACCGGACCGAGCTTGATTTTCTTATGTCCAACTAAGAAGGTCTTGAGGAGTCCATTCCTCAAGTGCAAGATTCCACTTGCATCAATCTCCACTCATGTACCTCTGCACTTTGATCTCTGCTGGTCAAACTCTGCTCATGACTCATTGCAATCAATCACTGTTGGTCAATCCTTTTTTTCTCATAATTCTTCACTGTTGCACCACTGTTCAATCTCTTCAATTCATCACTGTTGGTCAAAACTCTACCAACTTTCTGTTGCATCAAAAATTCAGACTGTGCATCAATATTGTTCATCAACAATGCTGGTCTTCATCAAGGTATCAAGATCATCAACAATGCTGGTCTTCATCAAGGTATCAAGATCATCAACAAGGCCATTGTATGTGTCATAAAGCAATCATTATCAAGGTAGTAGCATGCATCTTCATCATAGGGTTTGCATCATCATGTATAAGGCATCATCATAAATCGATCTACATTACTCACTAAACATTTACCACAGTATATATATCCATTCTATACATCATTGTATACATACCTCATCATACAACATCCTCATCAGGTGTATGGAGTGTCATATAAGGTATCAAAGTCATCATATATTTTTACCACATCACAGTCATCTTAGTGTGTCATCCAACATGCATCATATATGCATCTCATACATACAACTATTTCACAAGTATGGCATCATATCATCATGTCATCAACAGGAATGATTTTAAGCAACCATACGTGTTTGAAAATGTTTAAATGTTGGCGAATCTTACCAATTCTTAAAACACCAACTATAAAATGTTTGGTGATATTTTTCAAAAAATATTTAATTTCCAAGGATTTTATATCGTTTATATAATAATTTGGCGATTTTTAGGGTGAAAAAAATTTACCCCGTCACAATTGGGCGAAACAAGGCTTCAAAATTTGCAAAATGGCAAATCTTTTTTTCGAGAAAACCCCCTAAAAATAGCCCATGGGCTAAATTTCGCCCCTAAAGTTATCCTTGGTCATCAAATTGTGTGTATTCATCATCAACTTACAATAGTATGGATAATCATATATAGGAATATATCATCATATCATATAGTGGAATCATAGTTTGTAGGGCATCATCATATCTTCATCACATTAAATCACACCACGGTATCATCATATCATCATTACAATAGAACTTACCTTTATATGTGCATGCATTAGAGGAATTTTGGGGTCTAAAATGGGCCTCCTAAGGAAAATAATAAAATAATAGTTAAAATAATAGTTAAAATAATAAAATAATAGTTAAAATAATAAAATAATATTGATTAATTTTGGAGGAAGAAAGAAAAAAACTACTTTTTGTGTTCGTATTTTTGACATATCTCCCCGTGTTTTTACTCAAATTTTGATCGGGAGAGCTCATTGGATGCGGAATTTGATTCTGCATCCAACGAGTACCCACATTGCATACTTTTGATGGACCCCGCTACCCCAAAAACAAGAAATACCTAAAAAAACGTGATGATGATGTCATCATCACGTTTTTTTCAGGTATTTCTTGTTTTTGGGGTAGCGGGGTCTGTGAAAAGTATGCAGTGTGGGTACTCGTTGGATGCGGAATCAAATTCCGCATCCAACGAGCTCTCCCGATGGAAATTTGAGTAAAAACACAATGAGATATGTCGAAAATACGAACAAAAAAGTAGTTTTTTTTAATGACAAATATGTCAATTCAACCATTATGGTTGACTTATTTTATTGAAATTCTATTGGTTCTTGAATTCCAACTCACAAAAACTTATTTTGGCACGTTTTCTTATAAGGCCCATTTTAGACCCCAGATTTCCTCTAATGATAAACACGTGTGTATGTCACACTTCAAGCTTGGATTGTAACTGAGCTTGAAGATGACCTTCAAAACCAGACTATTCAATCCCTCAAAAGAATACTATGTATGACCTTGAAATATTGAGACTTTGTTGTAGATGGCCATCATCCAACACCTAAGGAAATTTAAGAACATAGACTGTACATACACAAATTGGATCAAGCTTGGACTTGTGAGGGTGTATGTTGTTCAAGCTTTGATGGTTGTAAAAAACCCCGAAAAAATACTTCTTTGAAAAGTCTCAGCCATCAAAGAGATCCTTAAACTTATCTTCGTTAGTTTCCTCAGTCCACTTATTTTCCATAATCAATGAGCTTATCTTCATCTCTTCATTGTTGGGTGAATGAAGGTCAAAAGTCATCATCTAAAAAATTTACACTCCAACTGTGGAAGGATTCAGGAAGTTAGGCAATCATTTCATAGGTCTGTTTAGTTATGTTGTTGTAAGAAAAAGTACTCCAAATGTGTTCTTCATAGCATTTGACAATGACACAAGCATCAAAACCTAAATATTAACCCCAAAATATTGCTCAGTTGAAAACAAAATCAATTATGTTACCTCATTGAAATTTTACAGTCTGCTCATCTGAATTTCACCTCAGTAAATAGCCTCTGTAGGTATACCATCGAGCTTCTACACTCCTCTATCATTTTTGGATTCTTTTTGGAGTGGAGAATGTTGGTAAAGACAAAAACAAAACCCGAAGCAAACCCAAAAATTAGGCTTCCAAAAACACAAAAGATGACTACTCCTAAATTTCAGTATTATCTTCTATGGTCTGCAAATTTGGGTTTGTGTTACTGCTGCTACAAATCTAGGTTTGCTCCTAGACCACCAAATTTATTTCCTTCGTCATGGATGCCTCAGTCAGCGAGCTTCTTTCACCTTGCCTTTGTTGGATTATGCTTTGTGTTTAAATACACCTTCACACGTTCACATGTCGTTTACTTCTTGGATTAGAGCCGACTTCAATGGTAAGCAAGGTATATTTTATATCTTTAATTTGAATTTAAATATTATTTATTTTAGTTTTGTTGCCCTTTTATCTTACCATTTCAATGGTCAACATAAAGTAAATGTATGCTCCATGTTTTTCCATAATCCACTTAGGTCACCATAAAATAGTTAATGTTAGGGTTAGTTGTAGCCATTATAAGCAAATGTGTCCTCCATTTTATCATTTAAGGAGACATAAAGCCACTAGGGATTCCAAGGGAATTCCATGTGCAACATGCCATCATCGGCTTCAATCTCATCACCAAATGGTAACATGGACCATTTTCAACTTCAACATCAATCCAATATGTGTGTGGGTGCCTTCATCATGCCATATAACCACATCAAGTGCAAGAAATGGGCTTCATGACCTTTGCAATGGCATCAAGGTTTCCATGACTTTATTAAGTCAACTATGAACACATCACCAGGGAGAAAGGACCATTAAACCATCAACTGTGGGTACAAGGACTTCTTAACCATGCAAGTGGCTTGATGAGCTTCTTCAACCACCTTAACCATGCAAGGGGACCTCCAAGGGTCAATATCCATCATGACATCACCTGTGGGGTTACCATACCTTCTCTTGGGGTACCATGACACCATCATGCCATGAATGACCATTAAATGGGTTATTAATGCTTCTCCAATGCATCTAGGTATTCTTCATCATCCACAAGGACTTCAACACCATCTCCAAGTTATTCACCACCATTAGCAGGGTCTTAAACATCTTCAACAAGGTGGTGGCTCCAAGATCCAACCTTATGGGTACAGGAACCTTGTCAACTAGGTACAAGGTGCTTCAAAGAACAAACCAACTCTGTATGGGCTCCAAGGCACTAGATGTGAGGGTACTAGGATCATCCATACTCGTGCACTACAAGAGGGACTTTGTGGCATCAATGACTACTTGTGGGGCCACTGCAAGTCCATTTTGGCATCAATGAAAATTTCATTAACAATCTCCCCCTTTGTCATTAATGACAACAACTCATGCTCTACCTCTGAGAATTCTCCCATTTTGTCTTCATCTCTCCCACTTTGGCATCAATGGAAAAGGGTGTCCACATATCTTCATCTGAAATCACTAATCACTTCTCACTGCTCACTTCTCCCCTTGTCAACATGCACGATCCTAGGACCTGTCTGTGTGCTTGGAGTAGCTGTCCTTTCTTCTTTGAGTTCATCCTCTAGCCTCATGAACTCAAGTTGTGCTAAGGTCTTTGAGATACCTTAAACTTGGTTTGCCATATGGAAACCATATTCCCTGCTATGATGTGACCTCTTCTATTTGTAACTACTCAGTCTTCTTCATCCATACTTTCTTCTTGGAATTTGTCCTTTCACCATTTGTTCCTTCATTTTCATTGGCTTTCCTTGTTTATTTGTATGAGAAACTTCTCAAGGGTTGTTTCCATGTAATCCAACAATCTTGATATTTGTTCCCAAAGCCACTACAACTATGACATCTTGGCGTACGACAATATGCAACAATGTGACCAACATGGTTACATGTCTAGCACCTGACTGAGCTATTGGAACTTCCAAAACTTCTTTGATTAAATTCATGTCTCCATGCCTGAGAGTGTCCCTGATTGTACGCCTTTATCTTCTGATCTTGAATTATTCCTCCATTAGTCTTCTTCCAAGGTTCATCGGTTCTTCTCGCTGATGTGTATGAAGGAATCCTCCTTGCTTGACTTTTTTGACTTGCACAATCTTGGTCTTTGTGACCAAAACTACTGCAGGTGTAGGATATCAATGTGCGACAGGTGGCATCAATATTTCCAGCTTCATTACATGCCTAGCATCTAACTGTGTCATTGGAGCTCCCATCACTTCTTCTTCCGTAGAGTCTACAATCCATTACCTTATGAGTAAAGTTAAAACAAAAATAACAATAACCATTGAAACCACTTTCATACCTGGGATTTTGGTTCCATCTTGGAATTGTTTCTTTTCTGGGATTGCTTTGAGGAATAGACCTAACAACTTGCTACATTTTTAAACTTCCAAAGTCCTTGTTGTCATGTGCAGGTGCATGGGGAGCAACTTTGGACTTTGATGGATGTGCTTCTGGAGTCTTAGGAGACCAAGTGTCATCTTCGTATTTTTAATTTCTCCTTCTTGTAACCAAGATCAGTCTTCTCACATGGAGATGTTTGGCCATCCAAGATCTTATCTAGGACAATTGAATTGTCCTTGAACTTGAAAAATGCATCATTCTTTTCACCTTTTTTCCTGATACCAACTACCTCAATTTATAGACTTTGGATTGTCTTCTCCTTTTCTTCCAACTGATTATTCAAGACTTCTTCTATCCTTTTGTCTTCTTCCAGTCGAGTCTTCAAATCATGATTGGCCTCTCTAGTTTCTTCAATCTCTTCTGATTCTTCATCGGGATCTTCTTGTTCTTCTTTTTTACTAATTAATTTAGTCTTTAGTTGTTCAAATTCAGCATCATTTTCTTTCAACCGATCTGATAACTCTTTGTCCTTGTGTTTGAGCTTCACAAGCAATACTCTCATTTTCATGGTCTTCTGCTAATATTCATTCAAAGAATCCAAGATTTTCTTTTTGAACTTTGTGAATTCACTATGGATAAGATTTACTCTATTCATGACCCAATATGCTCTATGATTAATACTTATCAAAGTGATATGTATCTCATTTCCAGCCTTTGATAACCCTTCATCATATTCTACAAGAACCTTCTCAAACTCATTACACAAGCTATCATTACAATTAAAAGAATCCATCCCTTTACTGGAGTCCTCTTCTTGCTTTTATTCTTCTTGATTTACCTCTTAATGGGGCTTTTCTTCTGATTCATGATCTATCTTTTCGAGTTCTGGTCTTTCCTTCTGATACTTGCCTTCCAACTTGAACCATAGATATTTGGCTGAACTGTACTCTCTTACACTTTCGTTCACTGAGATGGGATGTCCATCCATGTGAAAATTCAAGGTTGTAGCATTGTCCTTCTTTTCTTCCTTATGTGCAGCTGAATTCCCCTTCTTATTTGATGGAGGGGGTGGATTGATCACAATCTACCAAACGCAAAACTTCTTCATGTATTCCTTCATTTTACTCCTCCGATCGAAATAGTCTATAACATCAAGTACCAGCACATCATTGCTTGATCTCTATGCTTTTTATTTCATTGTGTCTATGGATCTCCTTCAAGCTTGCAAGGCTTGTGACGAAGGCATGCTTTGATACCAATTGTTGGACACAATGGCCACACTGAGAGGGAAAGTGAATCAATGTGTGAGTAATTTAAAACTTTTTACCTTCTTTTAATCAATAAGAGTATATCAATTATTATATCATCAATTACATAATCAAATGCATCATCTAAATCAACTATAAACAATAATCATGTCATCAACTAGATCACTGAATCATAACACACAACACAACACAAGAGGACACAATATTTGTATGGTAAATTTGTTTATGTATTGTAAATGGGATACTACAATCTTCTCAATTGCAATCAACGCCAACTGATGAAAAGTGCATCAACTCTTGTAAAAGGACCCAGCCTGGTTTTCTTAGCTCCAACTAAAAAGGGTTTGAGGATTCCAATCATCAAGTGAAATATTCCGCTTGTATCAATCTCAGCTCATTTTTCTCTGTACTTCGATCTTTATTGGTCAACCTATGCTCATCACTCATTGCAATCAATCACTATCTGTACTTCGATCTCTATTGTTCAACCTATGCTCAGCACTCATTGCAATAAATCACTATCTGCACTTTGATCTCTATTGGTCAACCTATGCTCATCACTCATTGCAATCAATCACTGTTGGTCAATCCCTTTTTGATCATCATTGTTGGTCAAAACTCTACCAACTTTATATTGCATCAAGAATTCATACTATGCATCAATAATGTTCATCAACACTATTGGTCTTCATCAAGGTATCAAGATCACCAACAAGGTCATTGTATGTGCCATCAAGCAAACATTATCAAAGCAATAGCATGCATCTTCATCATAGGGTTTGCATCATAATGTATAAGGAATCATCATAAATGGATCTACATTACTCACTAAACATTTAACACAGTATACATCTCTATTGTATACATACTTCAACATACAACACCCTCATGAGGTGTATGGAGTTTCATATAAGGTATCACAACCATCATATATTTTTAGCACATCACAGTAATCTTAGTGTGCCATCCAACATGCATCATATATGCCTCTCATGCATACAACTATGTCACAAGTATGTCATCATATCATAGTAGTGTCATGTCATCATTTCCTGTATGCATCATCAACTTAGAGTAGTATGCATAATCATATATAGGAAAATATCATCATGTCATAGAGTGGAATCATAGTTTGTAGGGAATCATCATATCTTCATCACACTAAATCACACCATTGTATCAACATATCATCAACCATATAACTTACCTTTATTTGTGCATGATAAACACTTCTGTATGTCACACTTCAATATTGGACTATAACTAAGGTTGAACATGACCTTCAAAACCATACTATTCAATCCCTCAAAACAAATTGATTATGACCTTGAAAGCTTGGGACTTTGTTGTAGATGACCATCATCCAACACCTAAGGAAAGTGAAGAACTCGGACTGTGCATACACAACTCAGATCAAGCTTAGACTTGTGCAAGTGTATGTTGGTAAAGATTTGATGCCGGTAACCCCCCCCCCCCCAAAAAAAAAAAAACTCCTTCTCTGAAAAATCTTAGTCATCAATGATCTCCTTAACCTTCTCTTCGTTAGATGCTTCAGTCCACTTCTTTTCCACATTCAACAAGCTTATCTTCATCTCTTCATCGTTGAGTGATATAAGGTAAACAGTCATCATCCAAAAAAATTACACTCCAACTGTGGAAGGATCTGGGAGGTTAGGGAATCATTTTATAGGGTTGTTTAGTTATGTTGTTGTAAGAAAAAATACTCCATTGGTGTGCTTCATAGTATTGGACAATGAAACAAGCATAAAAACCTAAATATTAAACCCAAAATGTTGATCCTTTCAAAAAATTGGGTTTGTTGCCTCACTGAAATTTCCACAGTCTGCTCATCTAAATTTCACCTCAATAAATAGCCTCAGTCCACCATAGCAGTGAGCTTCTACAGTCCTCTATCATTTTTGGATTCGTTTTGGAGTGGAGAATGTTGGTAAAGACAAAAACAAAACCCCAGGCAAGCCCAAAAATTGGGCTGCCAAAAACACAAAAGATGACTGATGCTAAATTTCGAAATTGTCTTCTATGGTCTGCAAATTTGGGTCTATGTTACTACTGCTACAAATTCGGGTATGCTCCTAGACCACCGAATTTCTTTCCTTAGTCATGGTTGCCTCAGTCATCGATTTTCTTTCACCTTTCCTTCATTGGATTATGCTTTGTGTTTAAATACACCTTCACACATTGACATGTTGTCCACTCCTTAGATTAGGGCCAACTTCAATGGTAAGCAAGGTATATTTTATATTTATATTTTTAATTTGAATTTAAATTTTATTTATTTTATTTTTGTTTCCCTTTTGTCTTACTATTTCAATGATCAAAATAAAGTAAATATATGTTCCATGTTTGTCCACAATCCACTTAGGTCACCACAAAATAGTTAATTTTAGGGTTAGGTGTACACATTATATGCAAATGTGTCCTCCATTTTACCATTTAAGGATTACATGAAGCCACTAAGGCTTCCAAGGCCATGCCATGTGCAAGGTGCCATCATGGTCTTCAAGCTCGTCACCAAATGGTAACATGGACCATTGTCAACTTCAACATCAAGCCAATATGTGTGTGGGTTCCTTCATCATGCCATCTAACCACATGAAGTGAAAGCAATGGGCTTCATGACCTTTGCAAGGAAATCAAGGCCTTCATCAAGGGTTCAATGACTTCATTAAGTCATCAATGACCACATCATCACTTTTAAGGGAGAAAGGGCCATTAAACCATCAAGTGGGGGTCCAATGACTTCTTCACTATGCAAGAGTCTTCATGAGCTTCTTCAACCACCTTAACCATGCAAGGGCTCCTCTAAGGGTCAAGATCCATCATGAAATCACATGTGGGGTTACCAGACCTTCTCTTGGGGTACCATGACACCATCAAAACATGAATGACCACATAATGGGTCATTAATGCTTCTCCAACCCATATAGGGATTCTCCATTGTCCACAAGGAATTTAGCACCATCTTCAGGGTCTTCAGCACCATCAGCAAGGTCTTCAACATCTTCAATAAGGTGGTGGCTCCAATATCCAATCTTGTTGGTACAGGGACCTTGTCAACTGGGTGCAAGGTGCTTCAAAGCACAAACCAACTATGTATGGGATCCAAGGCACTAGATGTGATGGTACTAGGATCATCCATACCTATGCACTACAAGAGGGACTTGGTGGCATCAATGACTACCTATGAGGCCACTGCAGATCCATGTTAGCATCAATGACAATTTCATCAACAAGTAACCATTGTTCAAAGAATCATATGTGATGATTTTGGTAATCGATGACACACCGGTGAATCTACTCGAACTCTCTGCACTGGTGTGTTTACATGAACTATTTACAACGATGCATTTATGTAAATTAAACACACACTTAAACTTTAAAATAAATATTTCCCCTTTCCAGACAACTTCACCGATGTGTTTTCACTTGTTTTCTGCACTGGTTCTTGTCAATGGTTTATACGCACCGATATAATGATGAAAGATTACTTGAACCAATGCATTGTATGTGTTTAAGCTCCTGAGTGCATTCTAGTTGTTTAAATGCACCACATTATTTTCATAGTTTATAAGCATTTGTGTGTAACATAATTGAATGCACCCGTGTACTCATATTAATTGACCGCACCAGTAAAGATAAAATAATAATTTTGCATGGTGTGTACCATGTGGCATATCACATCAGTGATTTTGTTATGTAAGAAAGCACCTGTGCATATAATCGATATACAAGAACTAGTACAACGTTTAAATAATGTTATTTCCAGTTCTCATCATGTTTGATTGCATCGATGCAAATAGTTTACATTGTATAGAACTAGTGAATTGTGTTATGTAACGCACTAGTGCACCCATATTGAAATAAACAATTAGATAAGTAAACATCCACTAAAATATCCAGTGGCCGAGATTTTTTAGTTATAAATTATATTTGTTATAACCTTTGTTCAAACATCTGCTACCATTGATGGAGGTTATAGCAGAGGTTTTTTTTACTTTTCTTTCGAATCTTGTAACACTAAAAGCCTCCTATCTGACCTCCACTACATGATATTTTACTTGTAGTGTTAGTATGTGCCCTTCGGAGAATGTGTTTAACAATTTTCACAAAATAGATTTTGGAAACCATACTGGGGAGGATCTATAATCCCCCTCTGGTTGTGTCACATCTAGTTTTCTAGCCATTTTTTAATTGAGTTCTTGCTTGATCTAGTTGTATTTATTTCATATCTTCTACTATTAGAGTCATTAGTAGCTTCCTTAGCCAAAACCATACCTTTTCAACCTTAGTTGAATGTCGGTTTACCTTTTTCATAGTTTCGGGTCTGAGTCACACCTATTTGGATAAAACTCATGACTTGGGTCACATATTTTCCTTGATTAAGTGCTACATGTTCTAACATTCAAATTTTTTGGCATTTTGCAGTCTGTTCTCCTATTGTTTTTCCCAAATCTATTTCATTTTTATGTTTCAAGTCCTTTTATGGTTTATTTCTTACTTTGTTTTGCCTTATTTCTTGTTGTAGGGGTCATTTGCTTCTTCTTTTAGATATTGTATGAGAAGAAATGATCCATATATCTTAATACTTGTTTCCTTTAGGATTCTCTTGGGATTTGCTTGCTAGTACTTTTTTCTTCAGTTTTCAACAAGTTTAATTATTAGATCTGTGACTTGATAGTTGATTTTTGGGCTTGTTTAAAGAAGTTTAATTTGCTAGTTTGGAGCCTCTTCTCTTTTCATTATAGATATGCGCATTGATTAGTTATTTTGTGAGCACGCATGCTTGGACTTGTTG
>LPNX010968478.1:0-22968 GCA_001517045.1 Pseudotsuga menziesii | reverse complement strand
AAGCCGACGCGTGAACCACATTGAAAAAAAAAAAAAAAGACGGTCAACTAAAAAGCATCTTTTATTGCTGAAATTTTAGTTAACCCATAACACCAAAATTGCAATCTTGTTGAAATAAAAAGCATCTTTTATTGTTGAAATTTTAGTTAACCCATAACACCAAAATTTGCAATCTTGTTAAAAAACTAAAGAATTTTTATTTGATAAAATTCATAAAGGTTAGGGTGTTTTAACTAATGTTTAGGCATTACCCCTTCCAAACATATAAATAGCCATAATGTTTCACATTATTGTGCTATATTACATTAAAACATGTTGTGCAACCCTCCAACCACACAAGTATCCATATACTTTCACAATAAAGCTCCCATCAACTTCACACAATTGTGCTTAATAATGATATTATAACAAAGCATGTTGCATGATCCTCCAAACATGCTCATAGCCAAATTAGGTCACATTGTTACGATTGATAACAATATTGTACCAAAACATAATACACAACCCACCCACCAACCATACTAGTAGCCACATAAGCTCACTTTGAAGGCTCGACGATTTTCCTTGAATTATTTTGTCTCATACTTTCTTGATCTACATCTTTAACACGCATAAATTCCTGAATCCATATCTACGAACCTTTCGACTACATTAATAGCTGCATTGAACCCTCGCATAGGTTCACAGCATTGCACTTTATAATGTATCAAAACATGTGGTGTAATCCTCCAACTTCACTAACTGCCACATAGGTTCAAAATGAAGACATGTTGATTACCCTTTAATTATTTTTTTATGTAGCCTCATCCACATCATTGTCACACATAAGCCCCTAAATCCACATCTAGGAACCCTCCAACACATAATGGACACATCAGTTCGCATCAAAGCCCCGTGCAAATTTACAAAACATATCGTGCTACCTCCATCCAATCTAAAAACCATGTTGATTCACATCAAAGCTCCATTCATTTCCCTTTAACTATTCGGCCATGTATCCTCTTAATCCACATTTTCAGCACACATGAAACCCCTACAACCACATCTAGGAACCTTCCAACCAAATTGACATAGGTTCACATTATTGCACTTGATAATAATGTTGTCCCAAGACATGGTGTGCAACCCTCCAGCCACTTTAATCAATGAATAGGTTCACAAAGAAGCCCCATCAATTTTTATCAAATTATTGTCCATACACTCTTGATCCACAACCTTGGCATGCATAAATCCCCTAAAGCCATATATAGGAACCTCTAACCTCATTGGTTCAACCTATAACCACGAGTTGAACTCTTATGAATTCTCATTGGCCTTCGATCAGTTTGGGTTGACCATGGAGATCTCTCCATGTCAAAGCCCGTGCATCATAACTTGTTGTCCAAGTCTACCCTTGTCAATGAACCTCATCCTCTTACTTTCCCCATGCAATCTTGACATTATTATGCATTATGGAGTATTCTTACCAACAAACTGCATAACCGATGAAAAAAACACACAATCTCAACCAAAGACGATGAAATGTCTTCAAACCAATGTTGCCTTCTTTTGAGGTGAATTTTGAATATCATGGCACTTATCTAACACTGTAAATAATCATTGAGAGAGGGTAACTTTATAGCAACATAGACAATTGGGAGAGAGGAACATTATACCAACATACACCAATGAGAGAGAGGAAATTTATACCAACGTGTTTCTACTTTTTTAGGGACTTTACTCTTGCCTTAAAGGTATCTTCCCAATTACTCTATGTTGAATCTCCCTTGAGGGTTTCTTCATTGCACTCTTGTGAGCTCATCCATTATCCAATTTAGTTGCTTGTTATCTTGATTATATCAACAATCCTTCTCATTACACCACTTTGATGTATGCAATGGCTCTTTTCCTTGGTATATCCCACAATCAACCCTATGGCAACATGGCTTGATGAAGGTGTAGCAAAGATATCCCCATAACATTGAGTACCAATGCAAGGGTGGCATCAAATCTATGTCAAAAAGCTTATCTTACAAGTATTATCTTTCGTAAATTGCCTCAAAGAAGAAATTCATATGGATAATTTAATCTGCAATTATTAGAGAATTCTATATTGAAGTTTTATTTGTTGCACTTTGTCCAAAGTTTACTTAGTTTGAGACATTTATTTTATGAAGTTAAATCATTTCCATGGACTCGTGTGAAACCAAATGAGAAATGAAAGAACTTGTGTCACTAAAGTGTTTGGGTCCTACTATAACTCTCTTAATCTTAAAGATATGTTGTTATGTATCAAGTCCATGTCTATTAAATAAGGCCTATGAGTTGATATTGTTTGAAAACAATATTTGTAAGAAGGCTTACTATAAAGTTTATAGGAGGTTAGAAGGCTTACTAGAAGATTATGCTTGCCATAAGGTTTATTCCCTATAAATCTCCCAAGAGGATAGAATCTATATAAACAAGTAGACATAATGTAATGGGATGTCTTATGGAGAATATTGTAATTCGAGCTCTGCTCAGTTGGAGGTCCCCCCCTACTAGAGGCAAGTGAGCATTGTTTTCATCAATAAAGATATTGCTATTTATGGTAATCTACTATGTATAATTGTCTATTGGCGTGGTAATTTTGTCTTTTTCATTCTAAATCTTACTATATTATGTTATTCCCACTTTGAATTTCTTATTATGCTAATAAGATACATGGTATCGTAACAATTTCCTAAGCATAGATTTTTTAGAATATTTTTGGGGCTAGATATGTATTTTGACATCTATGAATAACACAATGATCTGTTGTTCAATGTTAAATCTATGGTTGGGGAAGAATACACATAGAAAATACAAGAGGTTTCACCTATTTGGCACTCTTTAATCCTTATTAGCACCCCTTTGATCACTATTGCATCAAACAACACTTGTATACGGAATTTCACTTCCATGTACCCTTGGTTATATCAGAAGCCCCCTAGAATATGTGAAACCAACATTATATAATATAATCAATCGTCTTATTACTATAGTGGCACTGAGCACAACACTCAAGAATATTACTCTCTAATGCCAGGGTAGTCATGTAGTATAGCTAAGGGTATGTTACAACCTCCTTGGTAAGTGCCTTGCGATATTGGGTCGAGTACTATTGTTGGACCCTACATGTATATCATAGAGCTATAGCACCTAACACTCCCTTGTCTTTGGGACTCTAGAAACCCAATCCTTTGTTGCTAGTTTGTGAAATTCCTACATATATTGTAGTATTGAGAATTTGGGAATTATGTCAATGCAATTATATTAAGGCAAAAGTGATAGAAAAAAAAATTGGTCTTGCCTGCAACCTTATTTGAGATCTATCTCGATAAAATACTTACATCGAGATAATCACATTTGTACCACTTTCTAGTGACCTTTTTTGTGAACACACGTCCCTAGTCCTAATCTCACACTTATTTTATACCTATCTCAACATATCTTTGTGTTGAGTTGATCGTGTTGGTGCCACTCTCTAGTAACCCTTTATGTGGACCCACATATTTAGTCCTACTCACACCCTTGTTTGAGTCTATACTTAATAGACTCCTTGGGTCATTTTGATTGCATTGCTAACACTCTCGCATACCTCTATGGCTAACGCTCTAAGAGTATATCTCTTCCATAGAGTTTCTCACCTGCAAACACAATATGGTGAGTTGCAACACATGATAGGCAACAACCACTATTATGCTTAGCAAATTTTGATGGCATATATGCCAAACTTACCAAATTGGAGTCACTACCTAACCAAATGCCCATGATTATGATCCGGATTTATGTGGGAACGAAATGAAATTACAGAGATAACATCATAAACATAGACATTTTGCAAAGATAACAAAGATACAGTAAACACATATTCTATTAAATGGTAGATATAGAACAGACTATAATACAATTGCTAGAATGGTGGTAGCTTTCTCTAAGAAGAGATGTGGCTGCTACGCTCATCTGTGCCAATTTGAATACAAAATGAGGCCCAAAGGGGCCTATTTATAATTAGGATGAGGGCGAGAACCCCAAAAGTCCAAAACATAACCCTAGAAGATGAACTGTCATAAAGTTTGCGGCCCCAAGGTGGTAAGTTGAACAGTCAACTTCTCGGGGTCATAACTTTTGCACACGATCTCTGATTTGGGCGCTCAATAGCTCGTTGGAAAGATCTATTCGATATTTACAACTTTCGACTATGGCCAAATTCATGCCAAATGCAACCATTAAGCCATCCAAATGGCCAAATTCATGCCAAATGCAACCATTAAGCCATCCGAATGGCCAAAAAACATCGTTTAGGGCCTCAAAACAGACCCAGAAGTTTGGGACCCGAAAAATCGTAGAAAAATAACTAGGAAACTGCCACAATGGACAATTGTTTTGAGCCAGTGGAATAGGTGGGTGGCCATCGATCTCCATTTGGATCAGATTATGTCACTCCTCACTCCACCAAATTTGGGTCACCTAGAGCAAGATATATCCTCCCACAAGGAAGTGGATGAATCATCCAACCCCATTGGACTTCACTGCACTCCACTTGTTCGTGATCAAATGACTAATGTGTGGCACTAAATTCCTAAAGTATATCTCAACAAATTATATGGGTCAAATCCCACAGGGTGGGTGACTTATATGGAACATTACTTTTCCCTGCATGACATCATCAATAATTTAATGAAATTATGACTGTCTTATACTTGGATCCTAAACATTGGCAATTGTGGCAACAACCTAGTAAATGTCACAAGGGTTATATTACTTGGAAACAATTTGTATAATACATCTTGAATGTTTTTAAACTAACACTCATTATCTGGGACAACTGACTAAGCTCAAACAATTTGGCACAGTTGAAGATTTTGTCTCCACTTTTGAGCAACTGCCAATCCACGTCGAAGGCATGTTCGCAATTTTTTTTTTAAGAATGTTTCATCGGTGATTTGAAATGAAATATTTGTGCATAGGTATTAATGGCTCATCCTACTATTTGGTTGGAAGCTAATCAAAGAGATAAGGAATCCCAAAAGGTGATAAATGCTCAAATAAAAAAGGCCCCATTTATTCCTTTTGTGCATCCACCTACTTTCCTTCCTCATTGTCCTCTCCACCTCTTAATATCCAAAGTTAACCAGAGCCAAAATAGTGGAACGCCAACTTAAAGGTTTGTGCTACCATTGTGATGAAAAATATTATCTCGAGCATAAATCTAAGGAGCAAAAACTATTTATGACTATCTCATAAGACATTTGTGATGAGAACATTGAAGTTATCACTCAAGGGATCCTTAATCCATTTATGGAAGACATTTCTCCACCTTATCCAAAGGAGGTGGAACCCTATATCTATTTGCATGCGTCAACTGGTCTTTCTTCTCCCAAAACCATCAAATTTATTGACCACGTCAATCATTGCTAAGTGGTCGTCACATAGCTCCATTCATCGTTGTGCACCCCAATAAATACATTGTTGCATCCATGCTATGAACAATTTTCAAATTATGATTGCTAATGGAAGAGCTATGATATGTGTGGTCATTGTGAAAATGCGCAGCTTCAAATAGGTTATTACTCACTCAAAACATGTTTTCTATTGAAATGGGTGGTTGTAATGTTGTCTTAGGTGTTGAATGGTTAGGCCCCATCACCATGGATTTCCATGCATTATACATGAGTTTCTAGTAGGAGGGGCACCACTACACTCTCAAAGGCATTATAACTAAATCTCTATAAATCATTAACTCACACCCGTATGGATTTTTTTTAAAGAGTCATTCAAGCATTGTCGTTGAATTTCATGCCATTCAAGATTTTGAGATTCCTTCTCACCCCAATCCTTATCACATGTAATTGGTCTTGTCCAAACATCAATCCATATTTTCCCCTCCCAAAGAACTTCCCCCTTCCCATGGAAAACATGATCATTCCATTTTGCTCATACCTAGTAACCTCTCACCGAATGTACACTCATATTGCCATCCATTTTCCCCCAAAAATGAAATAAAAAACATGGTTTAGTAATTTCTAGTCGTTGGTGTTATCTGCCCCAATACCGGTCCGTGTTCTTCACTAGAGGACAAAGAAGGTGCTTGTTGCATGTGTCCTAACTTCTGAGATTTGAACAAATTGGCCGTTGAGGATAAGTTTCCCATTCATATCATTGATGACATTTTGGATGAGCTCAAGGGTGTTCCATTCTTCACCCAAAATTTCTCTTTGCTTCAACTATCATCAAATTCGCATGAAGGAGGCAATATTCCCAAAACTACTTTCTATCCTCACAAAGGCTGTTACAAGTTTTTGGTGATGCCCTTTGGCCTTTGCAGTGTGCCCTTCACTATATAGAGTCTCATGAACAAAAAACTTAAACCCTTTTTGCATAATTATTTCCTTGGTTTTTTTATGACATCTTAATCTACAATAAAACTTGGGAAGCACATGTTGCCCATGTGGATCAAGTCTTACAACTACTTTTTTATTATCAACTATTTCTTTAAAATTCTAAATGTGCATTTAATGTATCTAAAGTGGAATATTTGGGCCATATTGTTAGTTAGGATGGTGTACATGTGGACCCAAACAAAATTGAAGCAATGAAAGATTTGCCTCACCCAAAAACTCTTAAATGTCTCATAGGTTTTCTTGGTTAATTGTTTATTACAAAAAAATATGTGAAACTATGGTAAGATTGCAACTCCATTCATAGCCTTGCTAAAAAAATGCTTTCAATTGGAATGACATGGTATAAATAGATGTCCATGACTTAAAGGATGCTATGTGTACCACCCCATTACTCACTTTACCCAACTTCACTCAAACCTTTCTCCTAGAATTTGATGCATGAGGTAAAGGCATCAGATCAATGCTCATGCAAGAAGGTAGAACATTGGCCTTTATTAACGAACAACTCAATGAGAGGCACTTGGGAAAATTGACTTATGAAAAAGAGATGATGCCCGTATTGCATGTTCTGGAGATCTAGCATCCATATCTTCTTAGGCAACATTTCCACATTAAAACTGATCATCACATCTTGAAATACTTCTTGAAGCAAAGAACATCTTCCCCTAAGCAACAAAAATGTGTCACCAAAATGTTGGGACATGACTATGAGATAATCTACGAGAAGGGAAAGGAGAATGCGGTAGTAGATGCTCTCTATCAGGAGTATGAAGAAGGTTTCCTCTTTTCACTCTTCTTCATCATAATAGGTTGGTTGGCTAATGTCCACATCAAATGGACAACTAATCCCAAGATCACTAACGTGATCCAACAAATTCAAATGGAACCCCATGCAAATCTTAGATACACTAGAAAAATGAAAGCTTCGCTATAAAGGGTGTCTTTATTTGAACAAGAAGTTAGCATTGAAATCGTGGGTGTTATCTAAGCTACATTCATCTCTCATATTTGGTCATTCAAGATTTCATAAAACATCTGAAAGGATCAAATGATCATTTTTTATGAGAAGACACAAAGAAGGACATCCACATGTTTGTGGTTGTGTGACATTTTCCAATGAAACAATGGAGAAATGATGAAAACATCCTTCCCATTCTTCCAGTGGAATGGACTAAAATTTATATGGATATCAGTACGAGGTTATAAAAAATTGGCAATAAATTTGTAATAATGGTTGTGGTTTAATACCTTTCCAAATATGCTCATTTTTAGCTCCCCAACACCCCTTCAAGGTGTTGATGATAGCTTAAGTATCCTTGGAAAGTATATTCAAACTCCATGGTATGCCACAATCTATTGTCACATATCATGATGTCACCTTCATTGGTAATTTTTAGTGAGAATTGTTTCAACTCTAGGGCACTCAATTGAATCTCAACACTGCCCATCACCCGCAAACTAATGATCATAGTGAAGCTATAAACATGTGGATTGAAGAATATTTGAAGTTATTTACTTTAGAGAGGCAATCCCAATGGGTTCAATGGTTACCTCTAGCATATTGGTGGTATAATATAACTTATCATGCTACCACTCGACTAACTCCTTTTGAGGTTGTATATGGCCAAAAGACCCCTCAATACACTCTTACTTACCATGAATGTTTGAGGTACATGAAGTTGACAAGACATGTACAACTTGAGTCAACATTTTATACTCTCAAGGGTAATCTGGTCACGTCTCAAAATAGGATGAAGTAATATTCCAATCAACATCATTCCGAACACTCTTTCGAAGAAACAGATCATGTATTTCTCCACCTATAGCCTTATAAGAAAACCTCACTCAAGGTCAACTTACACCAAAATCTTGCTCCCAAGTTTTATGGGCCATATAAGGTCCTAAAATGTGTTGGTCCAATGGCTTACAAATTAGAGCTACCTATTCACTCTAAAATCCATCCCATCTTTCATGTTTCCTAATTAAAAAAAAGTGGTTGGCCCTAACTATAATATTCAAAATAAACTTCCATAGGTGGAGAAGGAATGTTCCATTTGGTTGTGGCTCAAGGATTTCCTCAAAAACAAGAATTTAACCTCTTCCATCGAACAACCCATGAGGTCTAGATACATTGGAAAGATACATGGCCTAAGGATGCTACATGGGAATCACTACAGATGCTTCAACAATTTATGCATGTCCAACCTTGAGTACAAGGTTGTTCTTTAAGTGGAAGGGCATGTTAGGGTACTACCTTAACTCTCTTGGTTCTATAGATAGGTTGCTATATATTGAGGCCATCTCTATTAAATAAGGCCCATGAAGTAGATATAGAGTGAAAGCAATATTTGTAAGAAGGCTTACTAGAAAGTTCCTTCAGTATAAATATCTTAGGAGTTTAGAAGGCTTAGTAGAAGGTTACACCTACCAAAAAGTTCCTAGGAGGTTAGAAGGCTTACTAGAAGGTTACGCCTACTAGAAATTTCCCAACATGATAAGATCTGTGTAAAGAAGCATAAGCAATGCAATAGCAAGTATTGTGAAGAATATTGCAATTGGAGGTTTGCTCAGTGGGAGGTTCCCCCCTCTAAGAGACAAGTGAACATTACTTTCATCAATTTATTTGTGTTAACCTTCTCTACAATTGTCTATTGATGTGGTAACTTTGTTTTCTACGTTCTAAATCTTGCTATATTTTGTTATTTCTTCTTTGAATTTCCTACATAACATAAAGTAAGTATAAAATGACAAAATCTAGTGATCATGGGTTTTTTTTTTAATGTTTCAAGTTTACTTAACTTGAATGTTTATTGTGATCGAATTTCATTTTTCTAAATTTCAATAACCTTTGTCTCATGTATTAGGATAACCTTGCTCATTTGTGTTGTAACGACAATCACAGTGAGACCTTCTTTCAAAGATTATTTGTTTGTTTATTTTTCATTGCTTTGAATAATTGAAATGGTTGTTAAGTTTACACTTGGTATCTCAATGAACAATTCAAATAATAACACAAGCGTCAACCTAAACATAAGCACATTAATTGGGTCATATTCAAGTGTTTCAATTGCTATATCCTTGCACGACCCACATAGAGACCTTTCTTGATTTGATTTAATCCAGTAACTTAGCTTATTGTGGTTGGAAGGAGGCCCAAACCAACAACCCACTATGTTAGATTAGCCCATGATTACCCCTTCACCTCGAACACCAAAATAATCAACGTCTTTGGCCTCATGGAAACCCCATTCTTTTTCCAAAGGTCATTCCCACATATACCTAAAATAATGGATAGAGATATACTTTACCAAATCCTGCATTATTCCCTCCTAATTCTATAGAAGGATGTGACAAGATCCAATCTCTTACCCTTCTCATGAACGACATTATGGTGGTATGTGACTCTAGTGAACAACCATCACACACATTTTACATTAATTACTTTATAAGTCCATTATCTCATCATGTAATTACACATCCCCACCGTGCTATGATTCCTACCCTCCACCCAAGACTAGTATAACTTTAGGTCAAAACCATAGACATCATATCTCTTACTTATGTTGTTTTCATTCCAAGATGTTGACAAGCTCTTACTTATGTTTCTTTTGTCCCAAAATTTTGTTGGGCTCAATTTTTTCACTTGATCACTATGGATAGAAGCACTAAAGTGGTTTCATGCCCACCTAAAGGTTCCATTCATGCATTTTAAGAAGTGGAGGACCTACTCATCAAGCATTTTGTTGTGGTTATAACTTCATACTAGTTTCAAGGCATTCATGCCCTTAAACAACTCTATGGAGTGTTCAATTCATGTAGAGGGAGATGGGTAAACCAAGTGCTTACACACATAGGATCAATTCTAAGCCTATACTTTTCAAGCAAAGAAATACTAAACAATGACAAGTAATCTTCTTTGTGGGCACCAACTTGGGGCTAAAACAAAAGAGTAATAGAACATTGAGAATTTCATTTGTAACCAAGGCCTAATTTATTTCATTTCTCCTTTAATCGATGTGAAAACCAAGAATAAAACATTAAAAGAAAAATGGTTGAATCAAACCCCTCCAAGAAAGAAGCAAACAAAAGAGAGTATTCATGAAACAATGAGTACGCAACTTAAGATAAATTTTCCTTTGAGAAAGTTCAACAAGGAAAGAAGATGTCTATGTAAAGGAGCGTAATACAATTGATTGAAGGATCCCTCTAAATGTTTCTTAGTGTTGTGTAGCGAAGTCCTCATATCACCTTGATTAAGCCATATTATTGTGGTGAGGTTGGAATAAACCAAGAAGGAATATAGTTGTTTCATATGGATGAAATACAAGCAAGGTTTCCCATACCCTAGCAACAGAGCAATATAGTTGTAATGAAATCTCAACAAGATCCTCACAATCATGGAGAAAAAACCTATAAATGGTAGATTGAATGTTGTGCACAATTTATTTTGTGCATGAGCTATTTCAGTCACAAGATCATTAATCTAAGACGTGAGCCATTAATCTAGGACCCACTAGTTGTTACATTGTTAAATGTTATTATTTACAATAATGACAAATGGTTGAGAGTTGTTACACACACACATTAATGACTCATAACTAAGTTCTATAACTTCATGTATTAAAAGTGCTTTACCCGTCTCTTTTTTATGATTATTCTTATCTATTAATCGAAGAAATATTAATGTTACTCATTTGAGTACCGTTTTGGTCATATTTTTCTCCATCTCTCAATTATTTTGGGTTCAATCCAATTTGAATGTACATGTGCCCCCAACCCTTGCTCTTTACTTCTCTTTAAATTTATTGTTTTTAGTATTTGGTGTAGTGGTAGTGTCCATTATGTTTATAGAAACATTACACTTGGTATTAAAGCAGTGAATCTAGTGTAAGAGGGTCAAAACTTTCTCTAAGATTTTTGGAAATTTTACGAGTTGATTTTTTAGAAAATAATTGTAGATCTAAAATGGCCTTGGAAAATTAGGTGGATTAAAAAAATCATTCAAATTGAAGGTTAGGAAACCAATAAACGAGAGTTTGAAAAAACAAATATTGTTTGCTACAATTATGACTATATATATATATATATAGTCATAATTGTAGCAAACAATATTTGTTTTTTCAAACTCTCGTTTATTGGTTTCCTAACCTTCAATTTGAATGATTTTTTTAATCCACCTAATTTTCCAAGGCCATTTTAGATCTACAATTATTTTCTAAAAAATCAACTCGTAAAATTTCCAAAAATCTTAGAGAAAGTTTTGACCCTCTTACACTAGATTCACTGCTTTAATACCAAGTGTAATGTTTCTATAAACATAATGGACACTACCACTACACCAAATACTAAAAACAATAAATTTAAAGAGAAGTAAAGAGCAAGGGTTGGGGGCACATGTACATTCAAATTGGATTGAACCCAAAATAATTGAGAGATGGAGAAAAATATGACCAAAACGGTACTCAAATGAGTAACATTAATATTTCTTCGATTAATAGATAAGAATAATCATAAAAAAGAGACGGGTAAAGCACTTTTAATACATGAAGTTATAGAACTTAGTTATGAGTCATTAATGTGTGTGTGTAACAACTCTCAACCATTTGTCATTATTGTAAATAATAACATTTAACAATGTAACAACTAGTGGGTCCTAGATTAATGGCTCACGTCTTAGATTAATGATCTTGTGACTGAAATAGCTCATGCACAAAATAAATTGTGCACAACATTCAATCTACCATTTATAGGTTTTTTCTCCATGATTGTGAGGATCTTGTTGAGATTTCATTACAACTATATTGCTCTGTTGCTAGGGTATGGGAAACCTTGCTTGTATTTCATCCATATGAAACAACTATATTCCTTCTTGGTTTATTCCAACCTCACCACAATAATATGGCTTAATCAAGGTGATATGAGGACTTCGCTACACAACACTAAGAAACATTTAGAGGGATCCTTCAATCAATTGTATTACGCTCCTTTACATAGACATCTTCTTTCCTTGTTGAACTTTCTCAAAGGAAAATTTATCTTAAGTTGCGTACTCATTGTTTCATGAATACTCTCTTTTGTTTGCTTCTTTCTTGGAGGGGTTTGATTCAACCATTTTTCTTTTAATGTTTTATTCTTGGTTTTCACATCGATTAAAGGAGAAATGAAATAAATTAGGCCTTGGTTACAAATGAAATTCTCAATGTTCTATTACTCTTTTGTTTTAGCCCCAAGTTGGTGCCCACAAAGAAGATTACTTGTCATTGTTTAGTATTTCTTTGCTTGAAAAGTATAGGCTTAGAATTGATCCTATGTGTGTAAGCACTTGGTTTACCCATCTCCCTCTACATGAATTGAACACTCCATAGAGTTGTTTAAGGGCATGAATGCCTTGAAACTAGTATGAAGTTATAACCACAACAAAATGCTTGATGAGTAGGTCCTCCACTTCTTAAAATGCATGAATGGAACCTTTAGGTGGGCATGAAACCACTTTAGTGCTTCTATCCATAGTGATCAAGTGAAAAAATTGAGCCCAACAAAATTTTGGGACAAAAGAAACATAAGTAAGAGCTTGTCAACATCTTGGAATGAAAACAACATAAGTAAGAGATATGATGTCTATGGTTTTGACCTAAAGTTATACTAGTCTTGGGTGGAGGGTAGGAATCATAGCACGGTGGGGATGTGTAATTACATGATGAGATAATGGACTTATAAAGTAATTAATGTAAAATGTGTGTGATGGTTGTTCACTAGAGTCACATACCACCATAATGTCGTTCATGAGAAGGGTAAGAGATTGGATCTTGTCACATCCTTCTATAGAATTAGGAGGGAATAATGCAGGATTTGGTAAAGTATATCTCTATCCATTATTTTAGGTATATGTGGGAATGACCTTTGGAAAAAGAATGGGGTTTCCATGAGGCCAAAGACGTTGATTATTTTGGTGTTCGAGGTGAAGGGGTAATCATGGGCTAATCTAACATAGTGGGTTGTTGGTTTGGGCCTCCTTCCAACCACAATAAGCTAAGTTACTGGATTAAATCAAATCAAGAAAGGTCTCTATGTGGGTCGTGCAAGGATATAGCAATTGAAACACTTGAATATGACCCAATTAATGTGCTTATGTTTAGGTTGACGCTTGTGTTATTATTTGAATTGTTCATTGAGATACCAAGTGTAAACTTAACAACCATTTCAATTATTCAAAGCAATGAAAAATAAACAAACAAATAATCTTTGAAAGAAGGTCTCACTGTGATTGTCGTTACAACACAAATGAGCAAGGTTATCCTAATACATGAGACAAAGGTTATTGAAATTTAGAAAAATGAAATTCGATCACAATAAACATTCAAGTTAAGTAAACTTGAAACATTAAAAAAAAAACCCATGATCACTAGATTTTGTCATTTTATACTTACTTTATGTTATGTAGGAAATTCAAAGAAGAAATAACAAAATATAGCAAGATTTAGAACGTAGAAAACAAAGTTACCACATCAATAGACAATTGTAGAGAAGGTTAACACAAATAAATTGATGAAAGTAATGTTCACTTGTCTCTTAGAGGGGGGAACCTCCCACTGAGCAAACCTCCAATTGCAATATTCTTCACAATACTTGCTATTGCATTGCTTATGCTTCTTTACACAGATCTTATCATGTTGGGAAATTTCTAGTAGGCGTAACCTTCTAGTAAGCCTTCTAACCTCCTAGGAACTTTTTGGTAGGTGTAACCTTCTACTAAGCCTTCTAAACTCCTAAGATATTTATACTGAAGGAACTTTCTAGTAAGCCTTCTTACAAATATTGCTTTCACTCTATATCTACTTCATGGGCCTTATTTAATAGAGATGGCCTCAATATATAGCAACCTATCTATAGAACCAAGAGAGTTAAGGTAGTACCCTAACATGCCCTTCCACTTAAAGAACAACCTTGTACTCAAGGTTGGACATGCATAAATTGTTGAAGCATCTGTAGTGATTCCCATGTAGCATCCTTAGGCCATGTATCTTTCCAATGTATCTAGACCTCATGGGTTGTTCGATGGAAGAGGTTAAATTCTTGTTTTTGAGGAAATCCTTGAGCCACAACCAAATGGAACATTCCTTCTCCACCTATGGAAGTTTATTTTGAATATTATAGTTAGGGCCAACCACTTTTTTTTAATTAGGAAACATGAAAGATGGGATGGATTTTAGAGTGAATAGGTAGCTCTAATTTGTAAGCCATTGGACCAACACATTTTAGGACCTTATATGGCCCATAAAACTTGGGAGCAAGATTTTGGTGTAAGTTGACCTTGAGTGAGGTTTTCTTATAAGGCTATAGGTGGAGAAATACATGATCTGTTTCTTCGAAAGAGTGTTCGGAATGATGTTGATTGGAATATTACTTCATCCTATTTTGAGACGTGACCAGATTACCCTTGAGAGTATAAAATGTTGACTCAAGTTGTACATGTCTTGTCAACTTCATGTACCTCAAACATTCATGGTAAGTAAGAGTGTATTGAGGGGTCTTTTGGCCATATACAACCTCAAAAGGAGTTAGTCGAGTGGTAGCATGATAAGTTATATTATACCACCAATATGCTAGAGGTAACCATTGAACCCATTGGGATTGCCTCTCTAAAGTAAATAACTTCAAATATTCTTCAATCCACATGTTTATAGCTTCACTATGATCATTAGTTTGCGGGTGATGGGCAGTGTTGAGATTCAATTGAGTGCCCTAGAGTTGAAACAATTCTCACTAAAAATTACCAATGAAGGTGACATCATGATATGTGACAATAGATTGTGGCATACCATGGAGTTTGAATATACTTTCCAAGGATACTTAAGCTATCATCAACACCTTGAAGGGGTGTTGGGGAGCTAAAAATGAGCATATTTGGAAAGGTATTAAACCACAACCATTATTACAAATTTATTGCCAATTTTTTATAACCTCGTACTGATATCCATATAAATTTTAGTCCATTCCACTGGAAGAATGGGAAGGATGTTTTCATCATTTCTCCATTGTTTCATTGGAAAATGTCACACAACCACAAACATGTGGATGTCCTTCTTTGTGTCTTCTCATAAAAAATGATCATTTGATCCTTTCAGATGTTTTATGAAATCTTGAATGACCAAATATGAGAGATGAATGTAGCTTAGATAACACCCACGATTTCAATGCTAACTTCTTGTTCAAATAAAGACACCCTTTATAGCGAAGCTTTCATTTTTCTAGTGTATCTAAGATTTGCATGGGGTTCCATTTGAATTTGTTGGATCACGTTAGTGATCTTGGGATTAGTTGTCCATTTGATGTGGACATTAGCCAACCAACCTATTATGATGAAGAAGAGTGAAAAGAGGAAACCTTCTTCATACTCCTGATAGAGAGCATCTACTACCGCATTCTCCTTTCCCTTCTCGTAGATTATCTCATAGTCATGTCCCAACATTTTGGTGACACATTTTTGTTGCTTAGGGGAAGATGTTCTTTGCTTCAAGAAGTATTTCAAGATGTGATGATCAGTTTTAATGTGGAAATGTTGCCTAAGAAGATATGGATGCTAGATCTCCAGAACATGCAATACGGGCATCATCTCTTTTTCATAAGTCAATTTTCCCAAGTGCCTCTCATTGAGTTGTTCGTTAATAAAGGCCAATGTTCTACCTTCTTGCATGAGCATTGATCTGATGCCTTTACCTCATGCATCAAATTCTAGGAGAAAGGTTTGAGTGAAGTTGGGTAAAGTGAGTAATGGGGTGGTACACATAGCATCCTTTAAGTCATGGACATCTATTTATACCATGTCATTCCAATTGAAAGCATTTTTTTAGCAAGGCTATGAATGGAGTTGCAATCTTACCATAGTTTCACATATTTTTTTGTAATAAACAATTAACCAAGAAAACCTATGAGACATTTAAGAGTTTTTGGGTGAGGCAAATCTTTCATTGCTTCAATTTTGTTTGGGTCCACATGTACACCATCCTAACTAACAATATGGCCCAAATATTCCACTTTAGATACATTAAATGCACATTTAGAATTTTAAAGAAATAGTTGATAATAAAAAAGTAGTTGTAAGACTTGATCCACATGGGCAACATGTGCTTCCCAAGTTTTATTGTAGATTAAGATGTCATAAAAAAACCAAGGAAATAATTATGCAAAAAGGGTTTAAGTTTTTTGTTCATGAGACTCTATATAGTGAAGGGCACACTGCAAAGGCCAAAGGGCATCACCAAAAACTTGTAACAGCCTTTGTGAGGATAGAAAGTAGTTTTGGGAATATTGCCTCCTTCATGCGAATTTGATGATAGTTGAAGCAAAGAGAAATTTTGGGTGAAGAATGGAACACCCTTGAGCTCATCCAAAATGTCATCAATGATATGAATGGGAAACTTATCCTCAACGGCCAATTTGTTCAAATCTCAGAAGTTAGGACACATGCAACAAGCACCTTCTTTGTCCTCTAGTGAAGAACACGGACCGGTATTGGGGCAGATAACACCAACGACTAGAAATTACTAAACCATGTTTTTTATTTCATTTTTGGGGGAAAATGGATGGCAATATGAGTGTACATTCGGTGAGAGGTTACTAGGTATGAGCAAAATGGAATGATCATGTTTTCCATGGGAAGGGGGAAGTTCTTTGGGAGGGGAAAATATGGATTGATGTTTGGACAAGACCAATTACATGTGATAAGGATTGGGGTGAGAAGGAATCTCAAAATCTTGAATGGCATGAAATTCAACGACAATGCTTGAATGACTCTTTAAAAAAAATCCATACGGGTGTGAGTTAATGATTTATAGAGATTTAGTTATAATGCCTTTGAGAGTGTAGTGGTGCCCCTCCTACTAGAAACTCATGTATAATGCATGGAAATCCATGGTGATGGGGCCTAACCATTCAACACCTAAGACAACATTACAACCACCCATTTCAATAGAAAACATGTTTTGAGTGAGTAATAACCTATTTGAAGCTGCGCATTTTCACAATGACCACACATATCATAGCTCTTCCATTAGCAATCATAATTTGAAAATTGTTCATAGCATGGATGCAACAATGTATTTATTGGGGTGCACAACGATGAATGGAGCTATGTGACGACCACTTAGCAATGATTGACGTGGTCAATAAATTTGATGGTTTTGGGAGAAGAAAGACCAGTTGACGCATGCAAATAGATATAGGGTTCCACCTCCTTTGGATAAGGTGGAGAAATGTCTTCCATAAATGGATTAAGGATCCCTTGAGTGATAACTTCAATGTTCTCATCACAAATGTCTTATGAGATAGTCATAAATAGTTTTTGCTCCTTAGATTTATGCTCGAGATAATATTTTTCATCACAATGGTAGCACAAACCTTTAAGTTGGCGTTCCACTATTTTGGCTCTGGTTAACTTTGGATATTAAGAGGTGGAGAGGACAATGAGGAAGGAAAGTAGGTGGATGCACAAAAGGAATAAATGGGGCCTTTTTTATTTGAGCATTTATCACCTTTTGGGATTCCTTATCTCTTTGATTAGCTTCCAACCAAATAGTAGGATGAGCCATTAATACCTATGCACAAATATTTCATTTCAAATCACCGATGAAACATTCTTAAAAAAAAAATTGCGAACATGCCTTCGACGTGGATTGGCAGTTGCTCAAAAGTGGAGACAAAATCTTCAACTGTGCCAAATTGTTTGAGCTTAGTCAGTTGTCCCAGATAATGAGTGTTAGTTTAAAAACATTCAAGATGTATTATACAAATTGTTTCCAAGTAATATAACCCTTGTGACATTTACTAGGTTGTTGCCACAATTGCCAATGTTTAGGATCCAAGTATAAGACAGTCATAATTTCATTAAATTATTGATGATGTCATGCAGGGAAAAGTAATGTTCCATATAAGTCACCCACCCTGTGGGATTTGACCCATATAATTTGTTGAGATATACTTTAGGAATTTAGTGCCACACATTAGTCATTTGATCACGAACAAGTGGAGTGCAGTGAAGTCCAATGGGGTTGGATGATTCATCCACTTCCTTGTGGGAGGATATATCTTGCTCTAGGTGACCCAAATTTGGTGGAGTGAGGAGTGACATAATCTGATCCAAATGGAGATCGATGGCCACCCACCTATTCCACTGGCTCAAAACAATTGTCCATTGTGGCAGTTTCCTAGTTATTTTTCTACGATTTTTCGGGTCCCAAACTTCTGGGTCTGTTTTGAGGCCCTAAACGATGTTTTTTGGCCATTCGGATGGCTTAATGGTTGCATTTGGCATGAATTTGGCCATTTGGATGGCTTAATGGTTGCATTTGGCATGAATTTGGCCATAGTCGAAAGTTGTAAATATCGAATAGATCTTTCCAACGAGCTATTGAGCGCCCAAATCAGAGATCGTGTGCAAAAGTTATGACCCCGAGAAGTTGACTGTTCAACTTACCACCTTGGGGCCGCAAACTTTATGACAGTTCATCTTCTAGGGTTATGTTTTGGACTTTTGGGGTTCTCGCCCTCATCCTAATTATAAATAGGCCCCTTTGGGCCTCATTTTGTATTCAAATTGGCACAGATGAGCGTAGCAGCCACATCTCTTCTTAGAGAAAGCTACCACCATTCTAGCAATTGTATTATAGTCTGTTCTATATCTACCATTTAATAGAATATGTGTTTACTGTATCTTTGTTATCTTTGCAAAATGTCTATGTTTATGATGTTATCTCTGTAATTTCATTTCGTTCCCACATAAATCCGGATCATAATCATGGGCATTTGGTTAGGTAGTGACTCCAATTTGGTAAGTTTGGCATATATGCCATCAAAATTTGCTAAGCATAATAGTGGTTGTTGCCTATCATGTGTTGCAACTCACCATATTGTGTTTGCAGGTGAGAAACTCTATGGAAGAGATATACTCTTAGAGCGTTAGCCATAGAGGTATGCGAGAGTGTTAGCAATGCAATCAAAATGACCCAAGGAGTCTATTAAGTATAGACTCAAACAAGGGTGTGAGTAGGACTAAATATGTGGGTCCACATAAAGGGTTACTAGAGAGTGGCACCAACACGATCAACTCAACACAAAGATATGTTGAGATAGGTATAAAATAAGTGTGAGATTAGGACTAGGGACGTGTGTTCACAAAAAAGGTCACTAGAAAGTGGTACAAATGTGATTATCTCGATGTAAGTATTTTATCGAGATAGATCTCAAATAAGGTTGCAGGCAAGACCAATTTTTTTTTCTATCACTTTTGCCTTAATATAATTGCATTGACATAATTCCCAAATTCTCAATACTACAATATATGTAGGAATTTCACAAACTAGCAACAAAGGATTGGGTTTCTAGAGTCCCAAAGACAAGGGAGTGTTAGGTGCTATAGCTCTATGATATACATGTAGGGTCCAACAATAGTACTCGACCCAATATCGCAAGGCACTTACCAAGGAGGTTGTAACATACCCTTAGCTATACTACATGACTACCCTGGCATTAGAGAGTAATATTCTTGAGTGTTGTGCTCAGTGCCACTATAGTAATAAGACGATTGATTATATTATATAATGTTGGTTTCACATATTCTAGGGGGCTTCTGATATAACCAAGGGTACATGGAAGTGAAATTCCGTATACAAGTGTTGTTTGATGCAATAGTGATCAAAGGGGTGCTAATAAGGATTAAAGAGTGCCAAATAGGTGAAACCTCTTGTATTTTCTATGTGTATTCTTCCCCAACCATAGATTTAACATTGAACAACAGATCATTGTGTTATTCATAGATGTCAAAATACATATCTAGCCCCAAAAATATTCTAAAAAATCTATGCTTAGGAAATTGTTACGATACCATGTATCTTATTAGCATAATAAGAAATTCAAAGTGGGAATAACATAATATAGTAAGATTTAGAATGAAAAAGACAAAATTACCACGCCAATAGACAATTATACATAGTAGATTACCATAAATAGCAATATCTTTATTGATGAAAACAATGCTCACTTGCCTCTAGTAGGGGGGGACCTCCAACTGAGCAGAGCTCGAATTACAATATTCTCCATAAGACATCCCATTACATTATGTCTACTTGTTTATATAGATTCTATCCTCTTGGGAGATTTATAGGGAATAAACCTTATGGCAAGCATAATCTTCTAGTAAGCCTTCTAACCTCCTATAAACTTTATAGTAAGCCTTCTTACAAATATTGTTTTCAAACAATATCAACTCATAGGCCTTATTTAATAGACATGGACTTGATACATAACAACATATCTTTAAGATTAAGAGAGTTATAGTAGGACCCAAACACTTTAGTGACACAAGTTCTTTCATTTCTCATTTGGTTTCACACGAGTCCATGGAAATGATTTAACTTCATAAAATAAATGTCTCAAACTAAGTAAACTTTGGACAAAGTGCAACAAATAAAACTTCAATATAGAATTCTCTAATAATTGCAGATTAAATTATCCATATGAATTTCTTCTTTGAGGCAATTTACGAAAGATAATACTTGTAAGATAAGCTTTTTGACATAGATTTGATGCCACCCTTGCATTGGTACTCAATGTTATGGGGATATCTTTGCTACACCTTCATCAAGCCATGTTGCCATAGGGTTGATTGTGGGATATACCAAGGAAAAGAGCCATTGCATACATCAAAGTGGTGTAATGAGAAGGATTGTTGATATAATCAAGATAACAAGCAACTAAATTGGATAATGGATGAGCTCACAAGAGTGCAATGAAGAAACCCTCAAGGGAGATTCAACATAGAGTAATTGGGAAGATACCTTTAAGGCAAGAGTAAAGTCCCTAAAAAAGTAGAAACACGTTGGTATAAATTTCCTCTCTCTCATTGGTGTATGTTGGTATAATGTTCCTCTCTCCCAATTGTCTATGTTGCTATAAAGTTACCCTCTCTCAATGATTATTTACAGTGTTAGATAAGTGCCATGATATTCAAAATTCACCTCAAAAGAAGGCAACATTGGTTTGAAGACATTTCATCGTCTTTGGTTGAGATTGTGTGTTTTTTTCATCGGTTATGCAGTTTGTTGGTAAGAATACTCCATAATGCATAATAATGTCAAGATTGCATGGGGAAAGTAAGAGGATGAGGTTCATTGACAAGGGTAGACTTGGACAACAAGTTATGATGCACGGGCTTTGACATGGAGAGATCTCCATGGTCAACCCAAACTGATCGAAGGCCAATGAGAATTCATAAGAGTTCAACTCGTGGTTATAGGTTGAACCAATGAGGTTAGAGGTTCCTATATATGGCTTTAGGGGATTTATGCATGCCAAGGTTGTGGATCAAGAGTGTATGGACAATAATTTGATAAAAATTGATGGGGCTTCTTTGTGAACCTATTCATTGATTAAAGTGGCTGGAGGGTTGCACACCATGTCTTGGGACAACATTATTATCAAGTGCAATAATGTGAACCTATGTCAATTTGGTTGGAAGGTTCCTAGATGTGGTTGTAGGGGTTTCATGTGTGCTGAAAATGTGGATTAAGAGGATACATGGCCGAATAGTTAAAGGGAAATGAATGGAGCTTTGATGTGAATCAACATGGTTTTTAGATTGGATGGAGGTAGCACGATATGTTTTGTAAATTTGCACGGGGCTTTGATGCGAACTGATGTGTCCATTATGTGTTGGAGGGTTCCTAGATGTGGATTTAGGGGCTTATGTGTGACAATGATGTGGATGAGGCTACATAAAAAAATAATTAAAGGGTAATCAACATGTCTTCATTTTGAACCTATGTGGCAGTTAGTGAAGTTGGAGGATTACACCACATGTTTTGATACATTATAAAGTGCAATGCTGTGAACCTATGCGAGGGTTCAATGCAGCTATTAATGTAGTCGAAAGGTTCGTAGATATGGATTCAGGAATTTATGCGTGTTAAAGATGTAGATCAAGAAAGTATGAGACAAAATAATTCAAGGAAAATCGTCGAGCCTTCAAAGTGAGCTTATGTGGCTACTAGTATGGTTGGTGGGTGGGTTGTGTATTATGTTTTGGTACAATATTGTTATCAATCGTAACAATGTGACCTAATTTGGCTATGAGCATGTTTGGAGGATCATGCAACATGCTTTGTTATAATATCATTATTAAGCACAATTGTGTGAAGTTGATGGGAGCTTTATTGTGAAAGTATATGGATACTTGTGTGGTTGGAGGGTTGCACAACATGTTTTAATGTAATATAGCACAATAATGTGAAACATTATGGCTATTTATATGTTTGGAAGGGGTAATGCCTAAACATTAGTTAAAACACCCTAACCTTTATGAATTTTATCAAATAAAAATTCTTTAGTTTTTTAACAAGATTGCAAATTTTGGTGTTATGGGTTAACTAAAATTTCAACAATAAAAGATGCTTTTTATTTCAACAAGATTGCAATTTTGGTGTTATGGGTTAACTAAAATTTCAGCAATAAAAGATGCTTTTTAGTTGACCGTCTTTTTTTTTTTTTTTCAATGTGGTTCACGCGTCGGCTT
>LPNX010968432.1:31455-55475 GCA_001517045.1 Pseudotsuga menziesii | reverse complement strand
AACTTGGTGGAACACTGGTGTACACAGGGCACTCTAAGAGGAAGTGATTTTCATCTTCAATGTTCCTTTTCTCATAGAGACGACAGATCCTTTCCACTCACAGTGTTTCAGGACCAGTCCAACGACCTATTTCACTATGGAGCTCATGAGAGTTTTTTCTTATCTTGGCTATATTGGTTTTTTTCTTTAAACTCGTTAAAACATAGATATACCTTTGATCTTCTAAAGTAGGGTTGATGACCTCCTTATAATATCTTCATTTTCTTTTCGCCTCTAAATCTTTCTCACACAACAGTTTCTCTTTAAACTTAGAAGTAACAATATTTTTTATGTGGTTAATATTTTGCAATGCGGTATTTTCGTCGATCTCCCAGTTGTTTAACTAGGCCCTGGTATCTTTATACCAACCTCGCTTGAGCCTTAGGTGTTTTTGGATGGAATTAAAATCTAGCTTAGGAATTCTATGGTCTCCCATGTTATTGATTATGTGCTTGTACAATAGTAGCCTAGTCATAGCTAGGATCTCGATAGGGGAAATACCCACTTCTATAAGGAGAATAGGATAAGGTGTATTGCTTTTAATTTTGAGGTTATGCATTATAAAAAACTTCTGGATTTGCCCAATCTTTCTCCAAGATTCTCTAGATATGCTGCAACCCCAAACCTCACACCCATACAAGATAACAAGAGTGACTAAAGTTTCAAAGAGGAGCTTCTTTTTATCAAACATCACAAGGTTTGCTACTTTACAATTATTTTCAAGACCAAAGTAAGCTTTCCACCCTCCATTAATCCTTTTCTCAATGCTATAGTTCCAGTTGAGCTTGTGATGAATATCAATTCCTAGGTATTTGTAGGAAGACACTTCCTCCAAGTTGCTATTGTCATACACAAAATTAGCATAAGTGTCCTTCTTGGATTTGATACTCATAACTTATGTTTTGTCAGTGTTGACAGTCATACCCATGGTAGAGCAGAAATCCTTCAGAACTCGTAGTTTCTTATCAAGATCAGATGGACACCTTTCCTGAAGAACAATATCATCAGCATAGAGAAGAAGGATGATGACTATTCTAGCTAAGAACGTGCTAGTGCAGTCTTCTTCTTCTAAGCAACCTTCTAGCTTATCGATGTAAATTCCAAATAGGGAAGGGGAGACGGGGGAAACCTTGTTTAACTCCAATATTACACTTAATATCTCTCGACCACCCCTCGTTGCTCTTAAAATTAGCGATTACATTCTCGTATAACCTTATTGCGGAAGCTCCTAACTCTAAAGGAACCTTTAGATCTTCTAATCTATTCAATAGGTTATTTCTAGGTACCGTATCGAAAGCCTTTCTAAAGTCCACAAAGCAACAAAAGAGATTGGATTGATCATTACGGCACTCCTCCACAATGATTGTAAGTGTAACGAGGTGGTTTATCATATACAACAGGGATGATTTTAAGGGCGAATTTTAGCCCAATGGCGAATTTAAGGGATACCTGAAAACAAGTGGACGAATTTTTAGATTAAAATGTTTTTATTTTATTTAATAAATTCGCCCATTGTTTATTTTATATATAGCTACCCAAAGGTAAATCACATTCATCCCAAAAGAGGGAAAAACTGGAAAATGAATATTAGCCCACGAAAATATTGATTTTTGCCCACATTCGCCCGAATTTTTCCAATTTGGAGGAGATATTTGCCCAAATTTGCCCGATTTTTTCCAATTGGGAGGAGAAATGAAGATGGTTCGTTGGCTTTATGGATAATAGGTTGAAAATTTGGTATTTCGCCTAGGATTTATGGATAATACAATTAAAAATTTGGTATTTTGCTCTATCTGCTTACATTACGTGAAAATGATGGACAAGCTAACAAAGGAATAGATCTCTTAGTTCAAGGAGGCTTTTAGTTTGTTTGACATGGATGGAGACGGTCAGTACTCACAAATCCCCTTCAATTATTTGTCTTTCTCTACATGTTTTTGATCTCTGCTTCTTCTGTAAGAATAGGAAGAGATGCAATGTATTTAGCTTATCTGGGTTGTGAAATTTTGAGTTTATTTACATAGATCTATTGGCCAAATTGCTTTATGTGATGAATTGTGTACTTAGATTGGTTGAAAGCAATGGAGTTTTTTATTACCCATTTTATTACATTCTAGGATTATCCATTTATGTTGGGTAGTTATGGTAGAGGGATGTAAGTAATGGTCGCATGGTTGGTACTCTATAGTCAAATCATTTCCCTGTAACATTATCAATGTTCTATGGTGAATAGGGGACAAGGTATTAGACATGGTTCATTCAGTTGGTTCTCTTATTGCTTGATTTGAGTTTTCATAAATCACCACTCATCAAATTCTGAACATTTTTACTTGTATAGTTAACTGAAGTTTTTAACCCTCTTTCTGATTGGAGTGGGTAGGAGACTTTAATGAGAGATTTGTTGCAATTAGATCTCTTGGTTAATAATTTCGTCAAAGTCAACCAAAAATTGCACTTAGTCTCATTCACATAATGAAGACTGCATTAGCATTGAGAACATCTTAGTTTAACACTTTAGAAGTAGTGTAGCCACCTTGACCTGACTCTCATCTTGAAACACTTTGATCAATAATTTTTTCAAAGTCACCCAAGAATTGCACTTAGTCTCATTCACATAGAAGACTGCATTAGCACTTAAAACATCTAGTTTAACACTTTGGAAGTATTTTAGCCACCTTGATCTGACTCTCATCTTGAAACACTTTGATCAACTGTATTAGGAGCAAGACTTTTGGGTTTTAAGACCGAGCCATCATTGCTGTGAGCACTCATCCTTGTTGCTAGACCACATCTTGATGAGATTTTCCTCATTGGATATTATTCTTTGGCACTCTGTTGAATTTATTCTGGGTGTAAGTTATAGTATTCAACAGCCATGGAGCTCATTAGCAATTATTTGCTAGGGCACATGGTACTGATTATAAGAGTAACATAGATTTCTTCGCTTTTCCTTCTATTTTTCTTGTTCCCACTATCCTTAAATCTGCTAATCACTTCCATTCACTCAAATTTATCCTTAAATCAGCTAATCACTTCCATTCACTTAAAGTTAGTGCTAATAGTAGTTGGTGTCTCTGGTGATCTATTTCTTCTTTAGGCAATGCTGGTTTCTGTGGCTTCTATTGAAGATCATGGATGTTTTCATTTTAAAGTGCTTAGTCCTGCTTCAAAGATGACGATACAGGGGATTTAATCTTTTGTCTATTTGATACATCAACTATTTTTAGTTGTACTCATGTGGCGAGTTATTCTCAGGCAGTCTATAATAGGTTAAAGATCTATCTTAGTGTTTAGTCTCCAATTTTGTCAAAAAAATTGTTTATAAATATCTACTTTTAAGATAACAAAGTCACAGTTTCGAAGAACATATTCTCTTTCCCTTTTCCATGCTTCCGTTTTGTTTGCATTAGAAAGTAAGTTGACCTAGACGAAGATACTTGTATCCTTCGTTTTTTAGTAGTAGGTAGACATTGCGTTTCACCGAAAGGTGGAATGGTGAATCTATTGTCTAATGTGGAGCCTTTCCTGCTGATTGGCTTTGCAAATCAAAAGAGACATGTTTCATGTTTAGTGAACTCAATGCCCACTAGGTAAAACTGTCAAATCAATTTCCTTCACAAGATTGCGCTGAAAGATTGGCATTGGTTGTAAATTTGCGATTCAAACCTAGCCAACTATTGTCATATTAGCCCCTTATCCTTTTAGTTTGGGAAGTAGAATAATTGACCTCAGGTTCGTCCAAAATCATTAGTAGATAAATCTATAACAAGTTTTTGTAATTAATATCAATAATTAGTGCCAGTGAAACTGAAATCGATAAAAAAAAATTAAAAACATCATGAATATTTAAAAGATAACGTATTACAAGATTTTTGAAGTTCATGATTTTAATACTGGTATATTTTTTCGTGTGATCCAAGTGTGCATACTTTTGACAAAATATGATCATCTTTATGTCTGTCTAGAGCGGGCAGGAATAGCAAGGTCCCATGATACAAGCACCATTACAGTTCCAAATTGAACCTTTATGGGCTTCCATCAAACACTTTGGGACTATATAGAAGTGTTATTTCAGAGCTTGCAACAATAATTTTCAAAACAAAGCAAGATTTCCCAAGTGCACTGTTTGATTTGTCCGTTCTTTCCATAAATTTACTGAATACACAGGAATTAGACATCATTTTCCTTACGGACACATAATGGAACTGATTGTGCACTAGAAACTTGTATTTGTGTCCCATTTCTGTAGAACAAATTATTTGTGGAAATAAATTTCCAAGATGAGAGTGGGTGCAGCGGCGGTTACTTTCTCTTCATCTTCTTGTTGGGCATGGAATCCATAGCCCTTGCTCTAAGTTCTTCAATGTCCATAGTGCTGAAATTGACTTCTGCACTAAAATTCTTCGACTTAGCAAGTAAAAAACGTAATCGGGGAGGTCAGATCCTCTCTTACTCTTACCGTCTACTCTTCCCTACCCTATCCTCCCACCTCTGTCTTCGTTGGTCATTTATTTCATCCATTTACCAGTTGCCACGAGGTAGAAACAATAAGATCCGTGTCTTTGAAAGTTCCCCTGTCAACTATTAATGTGTGGTAAGGGAAACACTGATTCCTAGTGGTTAATCCATGGATCTTTCAATTTCTTCAAAATACGATATAAAGCCATAGAAATTGTTGAAAATTTTCCAATTTTTTGTTTGATTTCTTTGTGAAAATATGATACTAAGCCATGAGAATTTATAGTTTTTTTTTTCAATTTGTTTTGTTGAAAATGCATCATATAGTTCACTATATGTCAATATATATGTACATGATGCTTTTAAAATCCCCAACCAAATATTTGGTACACAAAGACTTCTACATTTTTTATACATATAAATCTAGGGGGGGTTCTTAAAATCATCCCTACCTGCGTGTGAAACCAATCATGGTTGTGGCTCTAATGTGACGGAATGAGTGGAGGTATCATGCCCATAGTTTGGAACATGGGATATATGGGAAAGGAGTTGAGGTAACATGCCTGCTCTAAGAACTTTTGTTGTGGGAGCATGATTTCCTCATGGTTCTGTATGTCGATGAGCAAGTTGTGCATGACCCACAGGAGATTAGTGTTTGTGGTGATAAAGGTGCCCTCCTTGGCCTCAGGTCCTTCCTTCTTGCACTAAGGATAAGCTTCTTTTAAGGAAAATTTTGGTTGTTAGATTCCCTCCTTTTCCAGAGGGGAGTTAGCTGCAAAGTCTCCATTTAATGTTCCATATTTGAAGGGTATTAATACAGGTTCTTCAATTAAAGGTGATTCTCTTCTTTAAGTGATATAAGTTAAATATGTGGCTAGATCTATCAATGACTCAATGGTTCTCAACCCAAAATTTGTCTCATGCTGGAAGATTCATAATGGAGATATCAGGAACTATCCAGGTTCAGAAAGTATCATCAAAATATGTTTGTAATAACATTAAAGCCTTCAAAGATGAGGCCTTGATCTGTTTTTTTTACAGAGATTGGGCAAACTGTGATCCTTTCATAAGCTGGATAAGTGACAACTGGACAACAAATTTATTGGTAAGATTCCATGTTTCAAGGATTTTCATAGTTTGTTACAATGAAGTTGAAGATATGAAGAGAGTAATGGAATAAGGGTCCTCGACTTGGGGTGGGGCTGGTTCTTCTTGGCGACTTGGTTCCCATAGTTAAAACCATCTTCCATGTTTTTCTGGGTGATAGTCCCCAGTTAATCCTTTTCCTTATGGGAAGACGAGGTCATGGAGAAAATTGGTAAGGCCTTAGGTAAGTTTATTGGGTTTATAGAAGTAAGAAAGATGGTAGCTTCTTCTATTAAACAAGAATATGTGTACACCAACAAAAACAAGAATGCCCTTGTTACGGAGAGAAATTCCTATGGCTTGGGGTACCACAACAGACAGCTTGACTCCATGAATCAATCCTTTCCAATATGCAAGAGAAATCAAATATCTAACACTAAATGATCAAAACTCGTACCTTATTCCGGACGGTTGAAGTAGATCCCCGTTGAGCTTTCCAACTCCAGCTTGAATTGATAAATTACTTCCTCAACAATCAGTAAACAAGAAAATCATGCTATATATATTGGTGCTAGATCTACCCTAGCATATATAATCAACAACGTATAAGCATTTGAAATCATCCATGGATAAAATATTCATTCAAACATACATTATTGGACAGGAAAAGATATTTCTATTAATATAAAATCAGATATTACAATGAATACAACCTTTGTCGTCACGTCTGCGAATCAGAGAAACTGAATCCCCCATTTGGGCCTCCACCACTTCAATCCTCCATCTCTCGATAGCAAGCTCAAAAGCAAAAGGCAAGCTTGGGAAGAACACCAAAGTGCTCCAAGGGACAAAGGGATGTAGACTCAAGCATAAGTTCCAGCAACAATGGACTATAGTTTCTTTGCTCTCAATTCTCACATATTCTTCAATGTATCCAAAGGGTTCCTTATATAGCTCTTCAATGGGGCAATGAAGGGTCGAATATGAGCGATCTCAAGGCATATGGAAGGCTAGGAGACAAGTGAGTTGGATCCATATCAAGGAAAACTCCAAAATAATTTGGCCTTTTGCACACATCCCAATGTACGCGGTTTTAGGGGTCAAACACACGTATATACGCGAGAAAGGGTTTAAAAGTCGCGTATAGCAGATTAAGCATGTTTTTAGGGATGATCTTGAAAATATCAAAATTATTAAAAAGGTCCATGGGGTCCAAAGAGTCTACAGAGGGACAGGGGAAGGCCATACAAGTGTGATTCACCAGGTGTGGTAAAATCAGCTATAACAGATGCCCCCTAATGTGTGAGGTCATGGGGGTCATACGAAGGCCGAAATACATTATAAGTCCATCCCAGAAGTGGAGTGATGAAGAATCCCAAATGGAAGACCAACCACCCAATTAGCATAGTACAAAGATACAACTCTCCATATAATTGCAAATACATATAGCAGTCTCGGATACATAAGAGTACAATGGCCATGAATAAGCATGATACAAAATATGACATAAGTGGTCATTGCCACGTACAATATGCATAGATCAGAATCTCCATGATGAATATATACAAAGGATCATGATCTCCATAATGGCTAAAGATATACAATGGATCAAGGAGGTAGCATATAAGAGATCCCACCAATCTGGAAGGTCTTCTACACAAACCTCTACGAGTACATGTCCTACTATGTGAATAGAGGTGTCGAGGTTGAACATAGTAGTCCATCGTATGATTACCGGTCATTGATGTATACCGTTAATAGACGCGAGATCACCCACCGATAATAATAATGGGAATCAAGGTACTAGAGTGCAAACTAACAAGTGTGAATAAATGTGTTGAGGTTGAACACTTGAGAGAATCCATCGATTAGGGGACATTGATGTATTCCAAAATAACTGTCGATGGTGAGACAACCTGCCACTGATGACTGCAAGTCTCAAGGCACTAAAAAATGACTCTAGATTCCAATCCCAGAATAAATGATCTAAATTCGATGGGATGAAATCTGCTAGAAGAAGGGCATTAAGGTATCCCCCATCATCCAACACGAGGTACTCAGCAAAGCTGTATAATGTGGAAGCACTTGATCATAAGGTGCATGAACCAGTAACTGTACTGGGAATGGCCGACATGCAAAGTCAAGATAACTGAGGAATGGCCGACTCAGGTTTCAACTTCCTTTGAACAAGAGCATAACGATGAATGGTGATTGAATGTAGGCAGCATAGACTCGATATACAAAACTGGGACATCTATGTGACACAGGAGGCATCGACAGAGGCTCCATAGGGACTGGAAGCTTAACCAGTAGGTGGAGATAAACTCAGATAAATGAGTACAGCTCCTAAAGTCAAACTATAAACCCAACCAACGGATGTGATATATAGTGCTCTATTCGAAGGTGACACGACTCGACAACTACCAAAGATAACATCTTTCCTTGTCCGATTTTTTGGTTTTTTTAAATTTTTTTGGACTTTTTCAAATATTTAAAAAGCTTGAAAAATAATAAAACTGCTTTATAGTTACAGACTAGGAGGAGACGAGTGTCATATGGGCAAACAAACTAGTTCTAGGTAGTGGAACATACCTATGCTCAATGCAAGGATACATGTGTAGGATAGTGACACTCGGGGGAAAGTCCCTTCCCGGTAGAGTAAAAGGATATAAAAGATGGCTTTGCATGGCTAGACATGAGGCAAGCTCGGGCTATATGGTTGAAACTCAAAGTCAGGGAAGTCGGCGTAAGGCTCAAGAAGGCAGGAAAAGCTCATGATAATGCAATTACAACTTGACATAAGGAAGTCTCGAGGGAAATAGGCCAGCAAAAGATCAAGAGGAGTATGAGGCTCTTGCAAAATGTCATGGCAATACTATACAACGGACTCCTGCACTCTAAGGGACAAAATGTCATCACGGGCACCAAATGCAAATAAGGCGCTAACTAGGGTACCCATGTAAGGTCAAGGTCTACCATTCACATCATGCCACTTCTAAAACAACGAGAAGGTTCCGTGACATTATAGAATGGGTTCGTACCTGAGGCTATAATGAAATGGTCATAAGGTCGTGCAAAATGCAAATGGGAGTAAAACCTAACCTATATGCCAGTTTAAACATCATACCTGTAATGGGCACGAATGGGTCAAAGTAATGATCGAAACGACGCTCAAAATGTTCTCCTACATCATAAATTAGTCCAAAAATGGTCCAAAAGGATTAGAAACGGTCCAAACTATAGAAAAGGGGGTAAAAATTTGAAAATTTTCTATAAATAGTAAAAAATTCAAAACATTATATAACATTTGAAATTTTTACCCAATTGAGCTCAAAACTTCAACAGCGAATTCCAGGAGATACAGCCAGTGGAATCCACTACCATTTTTTCCAGGTACTTACCCATGCCATGCTCTTTCATTTTCATGCAAATTTTATCAATTTACATGGTGCATTTGGGATTCTAGGCCAATCTAAGATGCGCACCTCGGCCCACACAGAAATCAAGGATTTTTTTGCATATAGGGCTGGATATACACTGAAAAATACCTCAAAGTCATGTACATACATGACTGTTTAGCAAACAGTCACGTATGCGGCCACGTTCAATGTTTTTTAAGTGTTCTAATGGATCAAACTTAAATTTTATGTGCAGGATGGTCCTATAATGGAGAGAACATGAGCACGGTGATGTAGAAGGGGCAATAAGGGAAAATCTAATGGCTCAACAAGCTTTGTGGTCATGCGGGCTCTACAAGTTTTGGTGTCTTGGTGACTTAAGGGCCAAACTAAGACTGCTGCAGACGCTAGTAGACTACCGGGATCCAGACTCAAATTTGTTCCAGATAGACGGGATGTCCCTCACCATAGAAGTGGAGGACATATACTTTATTACTGGACTTTCCGGATGGTGGGAAGTGGTGAACCTACGCTCTCGCAGGCCCGGAGGTGGCCTGACTATAGATGAGTACATAGCAGTGTATTGTTATCTGGACACGAAGAAGGTGGGGAGTCAGATCCCAACAAACTCCATATAGGTGCTAGGCCTAAAGGCCAGTCTACTGACACTGGGTAGGATAGAGAGGCTAGCCTCACTCCACCAGGCCTCATGGCCATTGATGTTCTAAGCCGTGGAGTGCATGAGGCCCACAGTTTATGACTAGAGTATGACATTGTTGAGCAACATGAAACAACAGCTCAGCGACTGCAAGATGGGCAGGGTGTGAAACTTCAATTTCAGCAGCATACTAAGCACGTTCTTCTCCATTCCGGGATTGAGCCCTAGAGTTGACGTTCCTCTACATGGGGTTCAAGATCCAGCCCAATGGTGTTGGGCAGATGCGATACGTAGACTGGGTGGAGGTAGGGTGTCCAACCCCTATCCAGCTGATTTCTTTCGATGGTAGCGATGGCATATAGTTTCCATCGATGATTACCCCTATGCGGGGATAGATTTTCGGGGAGACCCCGACATGCCGCTACCACTAGGATCGGCATACGGTGACATTGGTAACGAACCTCGACCCTCTTTAAAAAAAATTAGTTATTTAATCTTTTTGTGTTTTCTGATTATGTGGAATCAAAAGACATGTTTTTGAGTGACAATACATAGTGACATCCTATCATATGCATGAATATGTAGGACCATGGCGGCCTGAAGGCTTCCCTCATCATAGACAGAGGGGAAGAGGGGATGACATTACGGGTGTGGATGTGGAGCGAATGCTCCAAAGCATTCATACCAACTTCGTGAGGCTGACACACAGAGTACCCATGGCACAAGTCGAGGAATTATCTGAGGCCATACAGCGCCAGGTGGTGGGTGTACCATGAGCATGGGTGCGGCTATTTTGACGGCTAGCTAGAGCCGTGGTGACATTCCACGATCACAACCCTACTCCTCCTCCACAGGATTAGATACCTGGGAGTGATACATTTTGTACTACCGTGTATTTATATTTTGGTGGCTCGAGAGCCCCATTTTTGTATTATGACACTATGTATTACCACATTTTGGATGTTTATAAAAAACTTTTATGATGATCGATTTATTTATTTACATGTATAAAAATTTATGTTTGTGATGAGCTTATTGTCTATGAAACAAAAGCCAATCTAACACATAGTTAGCATATGAGTCAGCAACTTGATTATTAATTATTGGAACATGTATGTATGTTATATTGTGAAATTGTCGTTCTAACAATCTCACACGTAACAATCTCACATGGTACAAACCATTAAGCTGTGACACTACTAACTTTGAATCAAGACGTACCTCAAGAGAAAGAAAACCATGTGACATGGCATCTTGTAGAAGCTCGATAATGGAACTATACTCAACAACATTGTTTGAAGAGGGCCGTAAACATACGCCTCATGAAGACAATACTTGACCCGTAGGAGTATAAATCACCCAAGCAGTAGAGGCTAAGTGTTGAGTGTGACAGCTTGCACCATCCACGAATCCTATGAAGGTGGAAGATTCCATTGACATCTGCCCAAAAGAAACAAAAACTAATCACAAACCCGATCACCATAAGAAAAGACTTACCTATGCAAAACTAGACAATAATATACAATAGTCAGCCTTGGCTGAAAATCATGCACAGTACTTTTTAATATAGATCCCATTTCTAGGCTCCGACGAGGTTGTTCCCTCATAATCCGCTAACTCATAAGTGCCCTTCTCTAATACACGTTTAACGACATAAGGACCACGCCACATGGGGTCAAACTTTTCTTCCCCCAAGGGTTCTTTTGGTTGATCCCACAAAAGGACCAAATCTCCCTCACTAAACCTCCTTGGATGGACAGACTTATCGTACTGGACCTCAATGCGACGCTTATTCACTTCTAGAGCCACCAAGGCATCTCGGCACTGCTCATCAAGTTGCTCTAAGTGTACCAAACACTCCTCCAATGGGGAAGTGTCTGGTAAGAGCTCTATGGCTAGGGTAAATGGTCTTCTTGTGTAGCTTTATTTAGCTCTCTGTAATCCACACATATGCGCCATTTACCATTTTTGTTAGGCACAATTACTAAAGGAGAAACCCATTCACTATCCGAAATGGGATAAATAAATCCCACCTTTAAAAGTTTCTGAATTTCTTCTTTCACAATGTCTCTCAAATTTGGATTCATTCTGCGTTGGGGTTGACATATAGGCATGTAGTCATTTTTAATATAGATGTGGTGAGTACACAAATCAGAGGGAATACCTCTCATGTCTGTGTATTCCCACGCAAATTCTCCCTTATGTTGTTCAATAGTGTAGTCAAGCATTCCAACTCATCAGGTGTTATATTGGGATTAACATTCAAGGTTCTTCCAAGCTCAATCTCTGTTGGGGAAGTCTTCAAATTCTCAATTATGGGAACAATTTCAACATTTTTAACTAGGACCTCCTCGATAAGTTCATCTTGCTCAAGTTTACTCATGGTATTGTACATGATATGATATGCACGTTGGGTAGCCTCCATTGGCTCATTAATGAAATTTATAATAGTATCATCTTCGGTTTCAGTTTTAAAAGTCAAGTCCCTCCCTACAGTATGAAGAGGCCAAGTACTTTCTTCCTCTTCCAAGTCTACTTATGATGGAGTTTCAATGTCTAAACTTGGTTTAGTTGGAGGGTAAAGGGTCAAACTTTTCGTGTCAGTTCCATCAAATATGGTCATAGATCCCAATCTACAGGTATTATATGCATATGCAGTGGCTAGCCATGGCCTTCCCAAAATGAGGGGATGTCCCCCGAACTGATATTTGGGCAATAAAACAAGAAAATACACGGGATATTCCCATGAATCAAAAAAGAGTACCAAGTCACCCAGAATTCCCTCAGCTCTAATCATGGATTTATTAGCCAATTCTAATACCGTGGGGGTTGGTCTGAGATTAGTGAGTCCCACTTTTTTCACAGTCTCGATAGTCATCACATTTATTGCTAAACCTAAATCAACTAAAAAATTGGGGATCTTAGTGGACCCAATATACACTATAACAGTGGGATTTCCTGGATCATCATATTTATCCGAAGGAATTTTTCCCATCATTAATTCAAATAGTTTCCCAACTACGTCAACTGTAAGAGGATCCTTAGGATTCCTTCCTGGTTTCTTCACACATAGGTCCCTAACAGTATTAGCATAAATGGGCACTTCATGCATGGCTTGTAATAGTGGGATATTAAGATAAAGAATTTTCAATTCCCCTAGACGGTCAAAACATAGCTTCTCTTCTGCTTTTTGTAAGGATAATCAATGAGGGTATGGTGGATTTCTCAAAATTTGTACAGGGGGATTCTTAATACATGTCTCAGATGGTGTTTCAATAGGTATTTTGACAAGTGTTTCGGCATCCTCAAGAATGGGGATTACTGTACCGATTTGGATTTCTGCATGTTTATTCATTCCTTGTCTAGTCACAAGGGATGGAACATCCTCAATGACAATAGGTTATACCACCCTCCCAGATCATAAACGCAAATCATTACACGGGATGGGATTGATAGAGTAAGCTGGCATGTTTAATGTTTCAATTTGTTGCACTTCGTTATTGTTGGGGTTAGGATTAGTTTGAGCGGGAAACTGAGGTTGTAGTGGTACATTAATTGGTGCAATGTTAGCAGGGAGTTGCAGCTGCGGTTGCTGAAATTTTGGGTGACGAAATTGATTCCCTGGGTATGGATTTCTCCAGCTTGGGGCCAATGAGTTGGCTGCTTCTGTTGAGGTGACCATGACATCCATGGTGTAGGATATTGCATTGTAGGTTAAGTGGATGGGTGCCACTGAGTATTGGGACAAGAACATTGAGGAGGGAAATAATTATTCATATTATTCCAAGAATTAAAAGAGGTTGTAGGATCTAGAATCATACCTGGAGTACAAGGTAGCCATGGTTTCTTTTGTGAAATGAAGTAAGCTTTCTCCATGTCTGCACTTGATGCCTGAAGTACTGCCTTAACTTTTGACAATGAGGGGAAATCCTTGGTATTGTGATCCAAATCACATACACTACATACCTCGACCTTGTCTAGGGGGCATTCTCTTAATGGATGTTTCTATCTGCATTTTGCGCAAAATATATCCAATTCCAAGTCTTCCATAGTCTGTCTTTGCTTTGCTTTTAAAACCTCCAATTGTGAGGAAATGTAACTCATCATAACATTTTTGAAATTTTCAAGAAGATTACTTATTTCTTCTCGTGTAGTTCCACCAGTGGCCGAATTTTTTTGCTCGTGTAAGGACATCTCAGTCTCTTATGCTAGTTCTAGAAGACCCTTCAGAGTATCTCTGCCATAGATCCACAATATGATCAAAATATTCCTTGAGATATCCCCCATTCCCAAGAGATTAAGCATATCCATACAATCTTCTCTAATTCCTCGCAATAAGATGATTTTGAGAACATCCCTTCCAATATTAGCAAGACCATATCTCTGTAAATTGTACAGAAGTCTTTCTACAGAGTCTTCAAAATTTTCATTCTCTTTTTGAACCATTTTGAGCAATTCTTCCCTCCTATCCTGATATTTATCAAGGAATACTCATTTCATTTGGTCCCATGTTATAATAGTCTCACCACCCAAACTCATAAACCAGTGTAGGGAATTCCCCTTTAGAGTAGCAGGAAATAATTTTAACTTCTGATCGTTGGTGGTATAATCATAAATCCAGCAAATAATTTCAAATTCAAAGAGAAACTCATTTGGGTCTTCAGTAGAATTACCATGAAATATGGGCAATACCGAGGGTGAAATTGTCTTGATGGGAGCCTCCCTGGCTGTCTATCGAATGGGGATTTCAAGTGTAGGAATTGTTTACCATGTTGATCATTACCATTGTCCCCCATATCCTATTCATGATGATTAGGGTGTATATGAAATTCTCTGTTCTCTTCATTATTCATGTCTCCCTCATTCTTTTACTCTTCTCTCCTTTTATCCTCCTCCGATATCTGTCAATAATCCAACCACTTCTCCTTAGTTACTTCATGCCCATTAATTCGAAAAAATTCCTTTGGATTACTTACACCTAGAACACTCCCCTTATCTTCTGGAGGTCACTTCTCAGAGGTTAGGGGTTGAATTTTCCATTATCTTCTCCACGGTTGATACTGATGATTCAAGTTCAAGGAGAATAGAAATTCCCCTTCCTTAAGATGATATTTGAAATAGGGCTCCAGTAGAGGACTCAACCTGAGCGATCATTTCGTTAATAAATGTTTCCCTGCCTAAACCTAGATTATTTTTTTTAACAGAAACTATAAAAGGCTTAATATTAAACAGGCTATGTACAACCATACATTACATAAAAGCATTCTCTGAGAGTTCTTGCTGTTCAAAAAAGGAGAAGACAAAACTGGGCCAAAGAGATGACCATAAAAAGACACACAGAGTTTTTACATAGCTTCTAAGAACAGAGGTAGTATATACCCTAATAAACTGTTGAATAAGGAACAAACGAAAAAACATGGACTATTAAAACCATTAAAAGTTGCCTAGGTGCTTCAGTGGTTTAACAACCAATTCCTCCTCCATAGGATGAGTTGTTGCTGCAGGATTTTCGTTTGCTTGACTACCTAAATTCATGTTTACCAAACGTTGGAGGTCCTCCTGAATTCTGTCCACCTTACCCATTATTTCTTTGAGATTCATCTCCATGTCGTCAATCCTTGAGTCGTAGTTTCTTATCTAATAAGAGTTGTAACTAACCACCTCCCATATATTCTTGATTTCTTGGGAAATTTCCTTATTATCCATAATGCCAATAGACACCATTTCATACAAACGCTTGATATTTTTCTTCAAATATGCAAGACCGGCATTTTCATTTGCATGGTCCATTCTGCCTTGTCTGGAATTAGGAATGACAAGAGCTAATCTGGATAAATTACTGTGGAGATCCCTTACTGCACCTTCAGGCTCTTGAGCCTACTCACCACAAGAAAAACCACCGAGGATAGAATTGAGAGTGCTAAATTCCTACAGGAGAGAGTCGCTTTCTTTCTTGCTATGACAGGAGAGAGTGTTGACTGCTCCTTCCTTCCACCCTGAGCAATTACACCCAAAAATCGAATTGTTGCCTGCTATGAAAGATTGACCTTCAACAGGAATGCTGAGCCCAACACCAGAGTTTAAATGCCACAAAGGACCGACGGCTTGTGGAGAGCAGTAGCAGGCCAAGAAAGTGGCCAGAGCCAACCTTTCCTTAATGAAAACCCTGGTAAGAGGCAAATACTCCTAGATCCCCTGAACTATGCCTTCATCTACATCAGAAATGATAGCCAACAGATTCCTCTCCGGAGAAAACACGGAGCGAGAGGAGAGCACACCATTAATAAAGGGAGCTTGGAGATAAGGGAAACTTTTGGAGGAAGACTTAATGAAGAGGATGAAGAGACCTAGAGCGTGTGAGCTAAGAGTGCATTTACGCTGAGGGATATGGCTCATAAAAGCAGCTAGGATCGAGGTGAGGCCGGTGAGGAGTGGAGACCATGCGTCAACGAGGAGGAGAGCAAATGGACGATGGGTTAAAACCTTTGAGCCTTCACAAATATCAATGGGAATGGTTTTAAAACAATGAAAATCAAACCTTTGATCCCACAAGTTCATTATGGAATGGTTTTGGATTTTATGCCTAAACCATTGAGGCAATAGTGACCCTGAGGGAGGGAGGCCCATTCATTGGCCAAGGCATCAGCTGCAACATTATTTGCATGAATAATGTGGTAGAATTCATAATTTTTTGATAGGGGGTGATTTTATCATACAGCCGTTGACACTTTATAGAGTCGTTGGTATATCCATTGAGCATTTTATATATGACATGTCTTGAGTCTCCAAATATCGCTATCCTGGAGAGATCAGTGTTAGCTAAGATTTCCATTCCCTGTAATAGACCCAACCACTCAGCCTCCTTGTTGGTCCTATGGCCAAGACCCCAAGCAAAGGTTTGTTCAATTTGTTCTCTGGGATCCAGAACGATCCCCCCGCACTTGCCACCCCTCCTAAACCTAGAATATTACCACGACCTCTTCCACCTATAAATTTAGTGCTTTTGGGGATTCCATGTTCTTTTGTTTTTGTATTCATGCAAGCTTAAATAATCATACCTTGTTTTTGTGGCAGGAACCCGTTCAGTCTCTCAAAGGACACACAACTATTCACTGCGTCTTATCATCCCTGCAACCTCAAAACCAAGATAACTAAAGAAAGAAAACACAAACTAATCAACTACTATCTATGTCTACCAATTACTTTCCCTGGTAACAATGCCAAAATGTTGTTCACTATAATTCCCTATTAATTAATAAACGTAGTGCTCAATATTTATTGTCAACCGAGGGAAGTCTGGTTATTTCAAAGGTAATAAAAAAAATCTATCCATAAACATTCAATAACTGATCAATCAACTAAAATTTACTCAATCTTCCTAATAATTAATTCTATGCTCTCCTTCACTGCTCAATCCAACTTCAAATACTAATTCAACTACCAAAAGAGCAAAGAGTTCTCAATCCTTCTACTAAATCAATTCTGGAAATGAGTACTTTAAAAATGAAAGAGTTAAATTGGTTTTGCAAGAAGTTAAATCTTGAATTATCACCATATGAAATACCCAATCTATGATTTCAATATTCAATCATAAAGGGAATCAACTTCTTTTTCTATAAATTCACATGCCATCTACTAGTTCAACGGCTCTGAAAGGAAATAATTAACGAGAAAACGCAGCAGCAAAGCACAAATGTAAATTCAATAATCAATCACACACTTGCAGAAATAAACTATGCATTATCCAGTTAATTGTTTCAGCAAAACAAGAAAGGTTGTAATAAAAGAATCCCACACTTCATTCTCACATTGTTTTAGCAACTCAAAAGGAAATCTAATTGCAATTCCACACAAAATAAAATAAAGGAATTAAGCAGCTACAATTAACTCGACAACTTTGAGAGAAGGCGAGCAAGCTGATAAACCTGAATTCTCTATGGTCTCGGTTGCTTCCATAAATTCATCACAAGTCAACTAAATTAGGCAGCAAAATTAATAATCACGGGAACACTTTAGGCATTAATAAATCAAAGTAATAATAAATTATACCTGCTTGAGAACATGTTTTTCTAAGGGTTCAGATAACGACTTGGATACATAAATAAGGAAAAACAGGGAAAAAGAATCAAGAAAGAGGTGAACAAAAAGGGGCATTTCTGGCACCTGACATCTAATAGACATGTTTCAAAGAAAAAATGCTCACATTGACGAACTTCCACGACCTCTCCCTCCCCTGGGTGGTTCTCGATGGCATGGTGGCATAATTGACTTGGAGAGCCTGGGAACAAAAGTTGGTTCTAAGTGCGAAGGTCTAGACGAGCTGGAGCGTCGAAGTCGCAGAGCGAGCTGAGCAGGAGTGGGCATGGAAGAATGTTTGTTTAGGAGGTCAAAGATCATGGAAGAAGACCTATTGCACTGCACACAAGGAGCATAATGGTTGACTATAAATTCCATGTACCTAACCTTCCCACCCTTAACTGTCGAGGGGACGTGAGTTGCATGAAGAACCGAGCTCACCGTCATCTGTCCTGCGGGTGGCGTCATACCTTGGGATGTCATCATTCTGTCGACTGTCGAGCTGGGAGGAGGTTGATGCATGGTTTTTCCAACGCTCATGGGGCTGCATATTAACCATGTCATCGCTAGCTAGAGGAGTGATGAGTCTGGTGATGTGTTGGGGCACGTCATCAGTGCTGTGGGTTGGGTGTGCCTGCCTATCACCACGGGGGCGTCACCTAGGGACCAATATGATATCACGTCCGTTCATATTGGGGGGGTTAAAATTAAAAAATTAAAAATTAATATATTGGGGGTATATTAGGGGTAATTAGGGTTTTTTTTTTACTATTTAAATATGCAATATGCTGGGGCACGTTTTTCTCAAATTTTTGGCCTGAGCCGTTCACGAGTCCTCCGAGCCTTGCCTGCGTGCCTATGCCTGCGAGCTGTGCCTATGCCTGCGAGCTCATTTGCTTGTGGTTTGAGGTCTGAGTGCAACTGCGCGCTGGGTTTAGGGCGTTTTTTCCATTGTGTGGCTGCATTCCGAGGTGCCTGCGAGCTGGGTTTAGGGCATTTTTTCCATGTGTGGCTACATGCCGAGGTGCCTGCGAGTGGGTTTAGGGCGTTTTTTCCATCGTGTGGCTACATGCCGAGGTGCCTGCGAGCTGGGTTCAGGGCGTTTTTTCCATTGTGTGGTTGCATAATATTTGATTGCTTAATATCTGGCGATTGCTAAGAAGCTGAGGAGCCGTCTGGAAACTGGTGATTGCTAAGAAGCTGAGGAGCCGTCTGGAAACTGGTGATTGCTAAGAAGCTGTTGCAGAGGGGATATTTGGAAGAGTGGGTTCTTGCTACTCCTTTTAGCAGGACTTTAAGCAGCAGGATTACTTTCAGATCTGGTTCATTTTACATTAGGTTTCAGATCTGGTTCATTTTACAGCAGGTTTTTATAAAACTTGATAAGCACTTTTCTCTTCCATTGAAAAAGTTATGTTTGTGGGATCTACTACTGTAAGTAAGATGGTCATGGAAAGGATGCATTTATTTATTTGTGATAAAATGGATGTCCTCACGTAGCACAAATAAGAAACTTGTATTGGCACTGCCTAAGAAACCTAAGAAACTTCTCAAGTCACTGCTTCAAACAAGATTTGAACTTATATTAGCATGCTGTTATGGGTCAGAATATGATAATTTTTAGTATTTCACAGATGCTGCTGCCATCCCATTAAATTTATCTTATTGTGCCTATGGTTTATCAACTGTATAAATTTCCTTCCATGATGTTATGTTGCTGAACTTTTGTGTATGTGCTTTTTATTTTGCAACCAATCCGTGCATAGATGAACGATATTGGGTTCTCCAATTTAATTCACATTTATCTAATCAGCTCACCTTGTGTTTTTAAGGATAAAACCCTTTCAACACTCCTCTTACAATCCCAAATCACACTTGAATGTTTACATATATTGGCGAGCATGTTTCGTGCAAGGCCTGCAGGCATTTGTCATTTACGGGCATCTTGATTCCATGTGCGGGCACTTCTTTAAGCCTAGTGGGAATCTAAAGTTTTTTTTATTAAGGACATAATACTCAGTATGCGTGACTTGATGGAATTGTTTGATGTCCAATTCTTCTCACCATATGTTATAGAGGCTACTTCAAGTTTGCCTTGGTGCTTCTATGTTATAATAGTTCTCATTTGGTACCATACACTTCCAGATTCTTCACTTGTTTCCAACTATAAATTAATCTTGCGGTTATGATCCTATTCTTTTGTGATACAGTGTCCCAAAGTTTAGAGGGATGTCTTCTTCACCAAGGTTGTCAAGTATTCAACTTTATCATCGAAATTTCATTGGGTGTCTTTGAGTAATATTCATATGTTGTAGCTATCTTTCTACAAATACTTGTCACATTCTTATTCAAAACTCAGGATTCTTAGGAAATCATTTTTCCAAAGAGTAGAGGCATTTTTATTGATGTGAGGACATTTGAGGATATTTCCATATGCCTGCATGGTACATTACACTCCCTGTGGGCAATTTGGATTAATTCTACTTACAGTCTTACAAGGCCTGCGGGAATACCTTCTTTGTGAGTGTGTTGGCAGAAAAATATCAACATGGCAGGAATTTATATTCCTTATTTCTAGATGAAATTACACCTGTTGAGAACTCCCTTTCAACACTTAGGTTATCTGGATCATTCCTTGATCTCTCAAGAATTTGCACGTCTCACTGGATTTTTCCTTCGCTGGAATATTCCTTATGTGATTTAGTATTCAATACAGAGCTGAATTCAGATCTTAAAGTATTTCCTAAACTCTCTCCATCCTTACTATCACAGTGATTCAGACTTCTTTGCACCCTCTGAAATGATTCCTTTTCTGATGCCAATGCTGCCAGTTTCTCCTTTTCCAATTTTGATACATACTTGACCAATACCTTATCCAAACTATCTTCATTCTTCCCATCACACTCATGCTGTTTTTTTTGTACCCTTGCAGATGCCTCTTGCACTGCCTCTAGTTTCTCCTTCTCCAGCTTAGATATATGTTTCACCAAGACATTTCCTAAACTCTCTCCATCCTTACTATCATAGTGATCCAGACTTCTTTGCACCCTCCGAAATGATTCCTCTGATGCCAATGCTGCCAGTTTCTCCTTCTCCAATTTTGATATATGCTTGACCAATACCTTATCCAAACTCTCCTCAACTGTATGATGAGGTTGATATTTCCTGTCTACATTCTGCAATGAATTTCTTGTCAACCCTGATGCTGCCATTTTTTCCTTCTCGAGATTTGAAATATGCTTGACTAAGACTTTATCTAAACTCTCTTCATCCTTCACATAATGGTGTTGTTTCCTTCTTTGCACACCATTAGATGCTTCATTAGACAACAATGCTGCTGCTATTTTCTCTTTCTCAAGCTTTGAAATATGCTTGACTAAGTCTTTATCCAAACTATCTTCTGTCTTCACACAAGCAAGTTGTTTCTTTCCCTGCACACTACTAAATGCTTCATTTGACAACTCTGTTGCTGCCAACTTCTCCGTCTCCAGTTTTGAGACATGTTTGACCAAAATCTTATCTAGACCTCCCCCACGATTTTCATCATGGTAATTTTGCTTTCTCTTCACTCGCTCAACAACATCTGAGGCAGTCTGCATGGGAAGAATCTCTTGTTCAAGATCAGTCATATCCTTCAGCGGAATAGTGCTGAGGTTACTACCAAATACTGTAGAATTAAAATTATAGTTTTGCATTTTTATCTTGGTTGGTGTTATTCATATCAAATTTTCTCTTCATTTTGAGTGTCTTATTCTCAGTTGAATACATGTTTATATCTCTGTTCTCTTTATCATATTTAGTATCAATATCATCTGTTGGATTCACATCGCTTTCCATGCTTTGCTTCTTCGACAATCCTGATTTTGGCTGAGGCATATTTGTACATTTTTCTCCTGTGGTAGTTAACTGTTCTCTTTCTGATGCATGAATCTTTTCAGCCAAGATTACATCCAAACTTTCTGCATTCTGCCATTCTGGAACTGCTAGTTTTGTTGTTTTTTCTGACACACGCTCAGCATGCTTTACAAAGGTTCTTCCAAGCTCAGGAATTGTTTCAAAAGAATCATCCTTTGTTGAATCTTCAGACAAACTTTCACCATGCTCTTGCAGTTCTCCTCAATTTCTATTTTCTTAAGCTTTAATAGCTTTTGCCAACCTTTTGGCTTCCTGAACTTCACTCTCAAATTTTGAAACATGTTTTACAAGTATGCTTCCAAGATCAGGTAAAATTTCAGAAGTGAGTTCTCTTTTGTTATCTCTAGGCATAGGTACAGCCTTAGCAGCAGCAACAGCAGCAGCTTTTTCTGCCTCCAACCGAGAAACGTGTTTCACCAAGATATCTCCTAGACCTCCAGAACTGCACTTGCCATTAACTTCTTGCTCCCTGTGATCCTCTTTAAGCATAGCACTTAGACCCCGGGTTGCGACTATCATTGCAAGAGAGATAAGCTCCTCTTCTTTTAGGAGCTTTACTCTCCCAAGCATTAAGTCAATAAGCTCTTCAGAAACTATAATCTCTTTAGCAGATAGTCTGTTAGATTGGTGGTCTTTAGGATGATGTCTATGTTTTTGAAATGGTCCCTTAGCTACATTCTTCCTAATTTGGATACAGTTTGTCTTTGGATACAGTTTTTCTTGAAATGTGTTTTCTAAATATTTTCTTAAATGGCATATCATGTTCTTTAATTTTGTCATGTTTGTGTGAAGTGCATATCAACTCATTAGGAAATTGTGATTGTTGTTGATTTGAAAGATGGCTATGGTGTGGAAATCTCTTGTTATAAAACTCATTGTTGTGCACCTGTTGTAGTATGGAGTGGGTATGATTGGTTCTACTTTCTATAACCAATGAATCTTATACAATGATGACAAAAATATATAAAACAATGTACCTTGAGAGAGAGAACATATTATTGGTCTTGTTGGTCCTATAAAGGAGTGGCATGTCCACCTTATATGGTTCACCTTGACCTTTTGGGTTTGTTGTTTGTTTTGTTGTGGCCACCTGGGTTGACTCATGATCACCTCATGATCCTTTATCTTACTTTGTCCATAGGTGATGTTTATTAATGTTTTGATACTTTACCTTAAGGAGCGTTACTGAACTCTCTCCCTCTGCGTGATCTTTGCATGATCTTTGTTGATGCTCCATGTGATATCTTGCTGCACCATCCCCGTGACTGGGGTTTTCTTGTTACACCTTCCATGTGGTCACTTTGCACCAGCGTGACCGTGGCCTGTTTCTTGGGTGGACTATGGGTTCTTCCACAGTGTAACCGTGAGTCTATTTTTTGGTGGAATGTGGCTCCTTCATCAGCGTGACCGTCATTTGTTTCTTTTCACTTTCTTGGTGGACTGTGGGTCCTTCAACAAGGCCAAAAAACCTATTCCTTAGTGATACCTTGAGAGGTCCTTCTCCAACATGACTATGATCTGTTTTATTGGGTGGAATTTGGGTCATTCACCAGCGTGAAAGTGATCTGTTTCTTGGTGCACTGTGGGTGCTTCACCAGCATGACTGTGATATGTTTTCTTGAGTGGATTGTGGGTCCTTCCCCAACGTGACCGTTATCTATTTTCTTGGTGGACTATGTGTCCTTCTCCAGCATGACCATGATCAATTTTCTCGGGTTGACTATGGGTCCTTCCCATGTCCTTCCCTAGCATGACCATGAAGTGACCATGATCCTGTTTTCTTGTGTGGACCGTGGGGTCTTCCCTAATGGACTGTGTTTTTCAAGCATGACTGTGCAAAGTATGCTTGTGTGTCTCTGTAGTATGTGACAGCATCCTTACCCAGCATGACTGTGTTGACAGATTGACTGTACTGGGTATGAATGTGATTGTTGACTAAGAAGTCTGGGTCAGTATGTTGTCCGTATGCTTATGCTTTAACCTTCTATGGATCTCTCGCAAGGTACATAAATTGTTTGTCTATATTGACTTGTCCCTTCGGTGACAAGATCAAATCTGAAAAATCTGAGTATATGCTTGATTCAAATATTGGTTATGATTGTTTACTGTTGATATCTACTGTACATTACCTTATCATGTTGTTATTGTACATGGCATTTGATGATTCTCGAGGACCAACTTTAACGCAGTGAATAATGGAGTGTTAAGTTGAAAGAGATGAAAATTATGTTTGTTTGGTTTTATTGAAAATTATGTTTGTATTGGTTTTATTACAGCTGCTCCACCTGAAACTGTGAAGCAATTAGAGCATGGTGCATGGAGACTTGCAAAGTGTGTTACAAACTATATTGGGGCTGCAACTGTTGAGTATCTTTATAGCATGGACTGGC
>LPNX010968432.1:0-29566 GCA_001517045.1 Pseudotsuga menziesii | reverse complement strand
TGAGAAAAGAAGAAAATCAGGGAGGCAATTATAAATGGAATCTCGTTGATTAATAAAACTTAAATTTGAATCTCGAAGCTAAGAGAGTCGACAAACTAAATGGATTGTAATTAATCAAATGTTTTCATAGACTGAACACGATGACTTTCATTCACAAATGTTGATTTGAGTACAAAGTTCTAATAAAATTCAGAGTAAGACTTGTCCAAAGGACCTAAGGGGACATAACAAGTAACAGAGCTTAAGAACCTTCTTGTCCTATGAACAATGTTTGATTGTAGCTTAAGGACTTGGAAACACAATGAAGAGCAAGAAGTAAGAATGTTGAAGGACTTCTGTGCACCAATGGTTGGCTCTTTCTGCCTTCTCTTGTGCATATACCTGAGGCTGTGAGATCTTTGTGCTAAACATGGATTGCTTTTCTATAAAGATAACTCATTCTAATTCTGACTTGAAGCAGATGTAAGAAATCTCTAGGAACTACGCTGAAAATAAAGTCGATTTAAACCTTTTTGGGATGGAATCCCATCTCCAAAGAGCAAAGCTAGGTTTTAGAAATAGATTCAAGCAAAATTTAGCCAGAAGCAGGGATATATTTACGATGAATTTAATCTCTCCTAGCACTGAAAATTGATGCCAGAAACAATTCTATTCTTGGTCTAAAAATAGACTGATTTTGTCCTCACTAATAATGTTGGCATTTACTGGTTTTAGATTGATTTGTGGTATCATTATCCTATGCTCCACATTCTCTTCAGAGAATCAAAAGCAGCGCTTCTATTCTGATTTGAAAGTGCCTTTCTGCATTTTAAAATCATTGCAGTTCTGTCTGAACTGCAGCACTGAATTTGTCATGGAATCTATGCCAAGTTTATTTGATATATAAGCCCAAATTTCCTCCTCAACAGTAGTGCAGATTTTGCTGAATTCAGTCTATTGATGTGGATGCTGATAGGACACATGATCTTCCAAGAAAAGTACTGTAGTTCTACTTTTTGAAACTCTGACATAGCTCTTACATGCTTTGCTATTCTTGACTGATGAAAAGCTGATTAGGGCCTCCACATAAATTCTTTTGCTGCTATTTTAATCCTTCCTAAAGCTGTTGATTAGTATTTCCTAGAGGGTTCTATTCTTGAAGAAGCTTGTGTGCTTTGTTGGAGTGCTATAAGTAGGTATTTCTGAGGTTGGTTTACTTGTAAGCAAAGTCACCTTAAGAAGCAAGCTGTCTTGCAGGTCCGCATATTTACAGATAATTCCTATTCTTATGTTTGCAAACACGTGCTTAATTTCTATTCACAAGAATAGTCAGCCTTATCCACGACATGGATTTATGATTAATCAACCAGCACCTATCTTTTCACTACATGGGTGTACATGGGTTAGCTTGCATGTGCTCAAATAACATCCACAAGAGGATTATGTTCCTTGCTTATTAATTCTGCAACCTTTGTAGTCCACCCGTAATCTTGATGCATTTAGCAAGACTTAGCTTAATGATGAAGCTAATCTTTACCCACATACAGACATGTGTCTGACTTGAAGGTAGGATAAGTTATACTATTCAAGAAAGTGCTGGAATCCTCTGCGAGGTGTCCAACTGATCTATGCACCACTTTTGAAATGCATATAAAAATATCACATACTAGGGATAGGGAACATCCCGCTCTTCGGACAAGAAACACAAAAATTTATCAAGGTATTATTCCCTGTATCTATCTGTTTGTTATTCATGATGGTACAACCTGTGTCAACTGATGTCTGGTGATAGTATGGAAGAATTTGGCTTAGATCCTCAACTATCTGAGAAATAAAATTCAACCCTGAGGTTTTCATATTTTGTACTTTGAACCCATGACCAACAATGACAACTGCATAAATCATTGCAACAAGGGCTTATTGCACCAACTTAAAGGAATGTCAGAATTGTATCAGATATTTGCAATAACTTTCCTGGCTTGGAGTGTACATTCTTCTTCCAATTTTTTTTGTTCAAGCTAGATTGAGAACCAGGTTGTATTGGGAGCAAAAAAGTGTGTACTGGGGGTTTTCCATTGTGGACAGAGTTTGATTCTACAGGGGGTTTATGTATTTTAAATTTTTTTTCCTAGGGTTTTAGGGGAAAAATTTTAAAAACAGCACAAAAGCCTTAAATATTTGCTGACATAGATTAGATTCAACCTCCAAATTTGTTTTGTGGGAAATTTTCTTAGGGAGCTTAGGGTGAGTTGAGAACTTGTTGAAAGAAAATTTAGCAGTGTCTAAATGAGTGAAATTACTTCCTGCAACGCTAAAATAGACTGCTACTACAGCTTTGAATGCCCACCACACGGTGATCTGGATTTGAAAAAGATTTTCCTTTGGCCTCACTGAATGTTGGAAACCTTAGCTGTGAATGTCGAAAACACTATTTTTCTGTTTTGCAGAAGCTGTTGAAAAAATCTGAGCATAGTGGGGCTTATTTTGCAAACTGGTAATTATAAGGGGACAGACTGAGGTTTTCATCAGGATTTTGAGTCAAAATTGCTTGGCTGTGAAAACTCAGTTAGTACTTGTGGGCAAGAGTTTGTTCTGTGAGTACTTGCAAGCTAGACATGCTGGCATTGAATTTGACTATCTGGCATTTTGAAACCATTTGTTTTAAGAGGCGAGCCAGGTTTGACTCATGAGTCCCAGTCAATCTTGGTGAGTTTTGCTACTTGTTTCCAAGGGTGGGCATGCTTCCCCAGGGCAATGCTGATTGGAAATGTATGAGAAACGGAATTAAACAATCTGTAGGATAATTTGAAGGCTATGTAAATCTATCCTTTATAGCAGTCTTATAAGTTCTATTTAAATTTATTATGGGATCCGGATTTGATAAAGTATATGCATGGCAGTTGGGCTTTGGGAGATGGTACTCATCTGTCTGATTATATCCTAATTTATAAACATAGAATGCACTTTCTGTTGTTACCAAATGATTATATTGGACTTCCAGTTGACTACAAAATAAATCGAAGCATGCCTGCATGAATAGTATGAGGTGGCAAATGCTGCCCTAAATGTATACTTAGTTTCAGTGCTAGTACAAGTAGCCAACTAAGAAAATAATGCGTTTTGTAAGAAAGCATTCTTCTTTTTTGCATATTTTCTTTAATCATTGTATTTATTATTTTAGTCTATTGTTCAATTGCTAAAGTTGATAACATGTTTCTGATTTTATAATTAATTGTTTGGTTGTAGGTGCCTTCATATATATTGCGATCTGTGGCTGGAAGTTATGATAATGAGGCTGTAGCTATATTTGCTTTAATCATTACATTATATCTATATATCAAGGTACATCCATGTGCAAACCTTGTTCAGTGTAAATTATAGCAGAAATCTGAAAATGATGGTATTGGTATTTTGTAAATCTTAGTACCTAAGTCATGTCCATTCATGAAGATTTGCAGTCTTATAATATGTAGTTCCACTGCTGAGGAAATTGATTAGAGTCTGCAATGAAACTAATCTTATTATGGCATGAAAAATAATTTTAATATGCTGGAGTTTCCTGTTTTGTTAACGTGATCGTTATTTTGAACTTTTGCAGACATTGAACACTGGATCTCTTTTTTATGCTACTTTAAATGCCTTGGCTTACTTTTATATGGTAAGTAGGTCATTGGAATAACAAATGATATCCATGCATGATGCAATTATTGTTACTGATATTATAAAGATAATTTTAATACAGGTTCTTCTTTGTAGGTCTATTCCTGGGGAGGTTACACTTTCATAATAAATCTTATTCCAATGCATGTTCTTCTATGTATTGTGATTGGCCGGTACTCATCTCGCCTTTACATTGCTTATTCACCTCTGGTAAGTGCACATGCACAAATGGTGATAATTACAGTAGCTCGACTTGGTATCCATGTATGGTCTCATTTTCTGGTCAGATGTTATTTACAATTTTTGTATACTGAAAAAGTTGTTTGGCTAACAGACCCTACATATTTATTCATGATAGGATTGTAGATCAGATTTAACATTCATGCAGATATAAAATGGTTTGCAGCAGACTGATAGAGAACCATAAGCCCAAACAAATAGAGAAAAGGTAGATCATAGAAGATATCTGAAGGAATTATAACCTGGGCCACCGATGAATTATATCTCAAGAAAATTTTCATCTTAATTTCTAATTAGATTCCGGGAAACCAAAAGAAATCGGGACCAAGATTAGGGGCATCTGCTGGAACGAATTGAAATGGAAATTGTTGCTGCTAGAATCGAGGGTTTGAAATAATAATCCATGATTGGAATCATTAAACTGAAGAACAGGTTGCAATTCTCTGCATTTAAAATCGAGCATATTGTTAATCTAAAAAGATTAACAGTATGCATTGAAGATTCCAAATCAATTTTGTTTCTGAAGTTGTACAATCTACTAGATACCAAAATGGTGCTTGGATAAAAAGTTCGTGATGGAAAGAAGCAGTTATAAATGGTGTAAGTTTCATTTTTGAACCCTTCTTGGGGAAAACACACTACTATTTGAGATTGGTACAAATAAACCCTCTCTTATTTGTTTTGACATCATGTGATACATTTTAATTCATAATAAAGTGATTTGCCTAAGGGCGCCTATCAAGTGTTGCCCTTTCTTGTGTTTAGTTTTTTTTTTTCCTTAGGTAGAAATATAAAGGGGTATAAAAAATGTAAATGAAAAAATGGATACATGCAATATATAGGGAAAATAGGGGTTTTTTAAAATCGGCAAGGCATATTGGGAGGGGGTTAAAAAAATGATTTTGGGAGGTATTTTCCAATATTTTTTGAAAATAGGGGTATTGTTTCATATGCCACGAACGAACGTGCTATGGCATGGTTTCACTAAGTGAAGACCCCGTGCCTATCACCCACATCCAAGGGGAACAAGTTCAAATCTTAAACAAGGATATCGATCACATTGAATTCAATGTCTTTTCTTTTGATAAGTTTCTCTCTACTCTATTGACCTCTTCCTCTTGAATCTTTGAACACTCTGAATTGCATGGAAATAAATAACAATTGATTGAATGGATAAGTCATATTCAATCTTAATGAGCATGATGATTGGATCCATTTAACTCCATTATAAAATTCCTTCACATCTACACTAAGGATATATGCAGATGCCTTGATGAGGTATTGATTAATGGAGATATAACTACATTAGGAAATCAAGAGAGTTCCCGAACAAAGATCTGTTAGGGATACCAAAGGGAAATATATGAATTGAAATAATTAATCTTGGTATATTTGGTAACGATTGACTAATTAATATCCGCGAGATGTAGAACACTTGGTGGCGGGGTATGGTTAAGACGCCCCCTAAGCTGGAAGGTCGCCGGTTCTAATCCCGTCGGATACCAAAAAATCCAACCATGTTAAGGGTTGGTGCGGTCTAGGCCGGGTACGATCCCCGGGTGATTTTGACAGTTTAGATGCCCCTGGTTCGTGGTTTCTTAGCCAATGGCAACCCTGCTAGTCAAGGGGATTCCACCACTTTGCCAACAAAAAAAGCTATTGACTAATTAAAATATTTAATTTTTCATGGTTATACAAATTTATAGCCTTTCTTATGGAAGAAATCATGTGTAAAGTAACCAACCTACATGGAACAACTTTGCTGCTTAAATGCCAACCATGAAACCATATCTTTGTAAGCTAAATTCCTTATTTTAATGCCTTTCAACTCTAAAACTTTCATTGCATTGTCTTGAATGGAAAAAGTAAATTAAAATTTTCATTGCATTGTCTAGAATGGAAAAAATAAATTAATTTGTTTTTATGGTTGTCACAAGCACATTTGCATCAATGGTGGATAGAAAATGCCAATCAATATCTCTGCCCAACTTGGATATACTACCCTCTATTCAATTTTGAATTGGACAGTGATACTTATTAGCATTATCCCTCACAACTCTAGTATATATCACGTGGTACGAGAGAACTATAAAACACATGACATAAATATTTCAAGTAATAAAATCAAAGTAAGAAGAGTAACTTGGATATACTACCCTCTATTCAATTTTGAATTGAACAGTGATACTTATTAGCATTCTCCCTCCACAACTCTAGTATATATCACGTGGTACGAGAACTATAAAGCATTTCACATAAACATTTCCAGTAATAAAATCAAAGTAATAAGGGTAAGGGAGGTGGATAAGAAAATCTAGAGAAGCCAACGGTTATTCTATTGGACCATTATTTAGTAGTTTTTCAAGAGAAGCTTATGGTAAATACATGAATGCTTGATTATTTTGATGTAAAATTAGGTAAATGTAATTAGTACCTCCTTTATGGGCATAGTATAAATAAGGATCGTTTGGAGAATGAAATTTTCAAAGAAAAAGAACAAGCCAAACTTTTAATCACATCTACTGAAATATCCTCTGATATAACACAAGGAACAAAACAACTCACCATATTAAAATATTCACTTGGACATATTGAGTTAGAGTGTTCTAAGATTCTTGATGTGATTTCATAAAAAAATTTGAGGAGGTAAAAAATTTGAAATGCTTTAAGTTCCCTCCATTACTTGATCAGAGGGTCAATCCACATCAAGATTCTCAGAACACTCTAATTCAGCATGTCCAAGTGAAGATTTTAATAGTGCAGGCCGTTTTGTTTTCTGTGCTAAGTCAAAACATATTTTAAGAGGTATGACTGTAAGTTTGGCTTCTTTAAAAAGTTCATTCTCTTCCCTTGATCTATACGATGGTTAACCTGAAAAGAGGTAAGCCACTCAACAATTATTTTGCAATATATGAAATCTCTATTGTTCGCCCACATCGAAGGAATGTAAATAATAGATATGAGTTGCTGCACACTGCTAGACATAACATAATATTAAAATAGATCTAGAAAATACTACCTGAGAATCCATTCTCAGGGTCTAAATGCTAGAGTAAATGAAATTACCCAGCGAGTAATGCTGGAGTTATATATTTGTGTAAATAAAAGAAGCAAATATTATTAACCGTTTTAAAGAACTTGGAATGAAATATAAACCAGCATAGACCCAAATCTTAGGCTCTATCTCTCCATGTACAAACCTCTTCTTAAGTATTGCACTTAAATCTCTCCATATGCAAACCTCTTCTGTATTGCACTTAAATCTCTCCATATGCAAACCTCTTCTGTATTGCACTCAAGGAGCTATTGATTTGATTCAAACGAGAATACACATCTTTTTATTTAAGGTAGAAATATAATATTTTTATTATTATTATTTAATATCATTTATGGTGAACATATATTGTTTTTTATGCTCTTAGTATGGGGGAGATTCTGTCAGGTTAGTCAAGTTATGCTAGCTACATTAAAAAACATTATGTTTATAGACATAAATAAAAAAATCAAAAAATTATATTGTGGATTCATATGTGTTAAACCCTGATTTACCACTAAACGGATCAAAATCTTTGAGGTGTAATTTTTTATGAACATTTAAAAATTGAAATAAAAATAACTTATACTTCAAGAAATTGGATCCCTCTAGGTGCTTTCTAGATCCACGTTTAAGATGGATCTATGCTGGTGTTAGGAATGACCATTTCAACATCTCATGACAACTAGAACTCTCATAAATTTGTTCTTTTGTAATGTGAGAAAACAATGGAGTATCTTAACCATAGTTGCGAGCTTCAAACAAAGGTAAATAAAGATCAAAACTTAATTTTTAAAATATTTGGATATAGAATATTTGTAAATTTATAATATTGTTGGACAAGTTTTTCATATATATAATGTTTTAAAGAGATTTATTTTATCAACATTAAATTTATGCATATTTGAAGTGAGATTTTCCTATTTAAAATTTTGCATCTTGAGAAACTATTCCAGAATTACAATTACTATTTTATTCATCAACTTTGAATTCTAAAGAAACTAGTGGATGGAGTTCAACTGTTGTATGGAGTTCATATGAAGAATGCTTATTTTTTCATACAGGAATTCCTTTACCTTCATTTTCATATTATGAACTCCACCTCATTTTTTAAGCAAAATAAAAATTGCACTCAATACAAAGTTACTGCACAATCCAATCACCAATTGTGCTTAGCGTATCTCTCCAGTTAACAAACCTCATTCAACACACTTTCAAAATACATAATACATAGTAATTATAATTAATTGGCATTGGAAAAGTTGCCAGAGAAACACCAGAAGTAGTTGGTTCTATCGTATTGTGTCTATAAAAAAACCCTAAAATCCGAAGCATGTGTTTGACCATCGTTGCGAGCTTCAAACAAAAAACTCAGTTGATTTGAAGATGGCACTCATGGCCAAACGCATGCTTTGGATTTTAGGGTTTCTTTATTGACACAATACGATATAAGCAATTACTTCTGGTGTGTTTTTCTGGCAACTTCTCCAATGCCGACTAATTATAATTAGTATGTATTTTGAAAGTGTGTCCAATGAGGTTTGTTAACTGGAGAGATAGGCTAAGTACTGAATGGTTGAAACAGTAAATTGATGATTGGATTGTGCATTTGCTTTGTGTTGAGCTCAATTTTTATTCTGCTTAAAAAATGAGGTCAGTTCGTAATATGAAAATGAAAGTAAGGGAGTTACCATATGAAAAAATAAACAATCTCAGTATGAACTCCATCCACCAGTTTCTCTAGAATTCAAAGTTGATGAATAAAATGGTAATTGTAATTCTAGAATAATTTCTCAAGATGCAAAATTCTAAATATTCTAAATAGGGAAATCTCACTTCAAATGTTATGCATATGTTACTTGTCTGTTACTTTCCCTGCCACTGTGTCTCTGTGCGTTGACAATGGCATCTCTTCTCATATGCTTCTTCCATTATTTCGAAATGATGGAAACCAAATATTATTGTAGAAATTCAAGAATAATACAGATTCCAGATGATTTGGTACAATAGTTTTATTTTATTAATAGGATGTAATATTTATTATTATTATTATTATTATTATTTAAATGTTATAAATTATGATTAGATACAAGATTTTCTTCATATTAATAGTGGACATAATATAGACAAATTTTACAAGATCTTTACAAACTTTAGAATATTTTTCATACTCTGCATTAACAAATGTTACATCCACAAACGTTTATACTCTGCATTATTATTTTTGACCGACATAATATATGGACAAAAGTTATCAAGCATTCTTGTATATGTAGTTTTAAAAAACATTTTAAATGTAAATTGAGTGGACATGTTATTTTTATAACATTTATTTTTTATTTTTTATAAAGGACAAATGTTAGCTTTAGGATGAGCACATAAAGACTTACACATTTCTTTTTACTGGAAAATAAATATCTTGGAAACAAAAATAAAAAGAATATTAAATATATAATAAAATATGTAACAGGTTAACACAAATAGACCAGTCAAGACCCCATGAAGAATTACGTGGAAAATAAATCTCTTTGAACAAAAATAAAGAGATTTTTAACCATTAATAAAGTATGTAATAGGTTAACGCAAATGGTCCGGTCAAGACGACCATGAAGAATTACGATCTAGTTATTCAACATCAAATATTAGACCGTGACAACAAAGAATAAGTCAGCTAGGCCTTAGTGTGGATTAAAAATTTAAAGTTTTAATAGTGGAAGTAAAGTTAAATTATCTTGCCATCAAATGGAGCCATGTCAACATTTAAAAATAAAAAAATTAACATGTGTATGGTTCTTTCTTTAGACATGATTTTTTCCATAATGAAGGTTATGAATTCATTCAATTACAATGATTTCTTCCCTATAGAAGGTTATGAATTCATTCAATCACAATGAATTAGAAAATTTAGTTAGTCAATCATTACTAAACATATGGGGAAGTTATACTCTTTTTGTATCTCTAGTGTAGTTATATTTCCAATGGCCATTACCTCACGAGGACCTCATGCATATAGCCTAGTGTAGTTTCAAAGAAATTGTATAAGGGAATTCAATGGATACAATCATGTGCCCATTCAAACTTAATATCATTGGTTTTATTAATAATTTTTTATTATTTCTATGCAATTCAAAGTTTTTAATGAGGATATAGAGAAAAAACCTATAAGAAGTGGAGACATTATTTAAAATGAAAATATAAATTATGAAAAAATTATTGGAAGTTCAAAATGTTTTGCCACCAAAAGAAAAAAATCAAAAGTCAAAAGAAAAAGGTGGAGCATGTTTGGATAAAGAGAAATGATACATGAAGCAAAAAATTCAACACCCTAAAACTGAAAAATCTATTGGAATTTAAGAAATAAAAGGGTCTTAAGCATTTTTGGGATCATTACAAGGTTATCCATGCGACATTGGATAAGGCCGAGAGTTTGAAAGACATCATTTGGATGTGTTCCCATATGAGGCATCCACCACCCTTTTAAAAAATGATTCATCTATTAAATTTGATATCATCAAAATCTTTGTTTGGGAATTTAATTTGTAGTTAAGGATATACCTTCTTCCTTTCCTTTTGTTGTTAACTAGCCCAAACATATGAATGGTGAATGGAGAGTATGATATATATCACTATTTAGCTCGAAATTGGAAGGAGGGTGGTATGTCTAAGTTGGATGCTGATACCTATTGGTGTTCTCCATTTTCCAGTGATGCAAATGTGTTAATGCTAAGGTCATAAAAAAATTCATTTACTTAAACAAAAAAATTCAATTGAAGACATTGCAATTAAAGTTTTAGCACTGGAATGCATATGGACACAAGCTTTATCCCACCAAGAAATGGACTCATGGTTAAAAGTTAAATATCAAATTTGTTCCATGTAGGTTTCTTACTTTACACATGCTTTCTTCCACAAAGAAGGCTATAAATTCATTCAGTCACAACAAATTGGAGATTTGAGTTAGACGACTAAATTACCAAATATTCCCAGCATAAAAATTGAACTCATGTATTTCTCTTTGGTATTCTTAATAGATATTTGTTTGGGGAATTTATATTCCTCTTGTATCCCTACTGTAGTTATATTCTCATTGGTCATTACCTCATGAGGGTCTTGTGCATATAGGCCTAATGCAGTTGCAAAATATTGTATAAGGGAATCAAATGGATATACTTATTGTGCCCATTTAGATCTAATATGATAGGTTCATATTATAAATTTGTGATAATTTCCATGTAGGTTAGAGTCTTTAAAGATTCAATAAAGAGGAGGTTAAAGTCGTGAAGAGAAACCTTTCAGAAGAAGAAACATTATCTAGAGTGGAAGTAGAAATTCCAGAGAGTTAATTGAAGTCTAAGATGTTCCACCATACAACGCAGAGAATTAAAATCAACAGAAAAATTTGAAACAAGCCGAGGAAGATAGAAATGACAAAAAAAACAAAATATTTAGAACCTCGAATCTAAAAAATATGTTGGCATTGAAGACAGAAAATGGTTTTGATCATTTTAAGGATTAGTACATGGTTTTCAAAGTGACATTGGATAGTGTCGAGATCTTCATTCAACTATAAACACATCAACTTGAGTTGTCCTTGGGATTATGTGATCCATTTCAATAGTGTCATGTCTATTGAATCGAATTTTACTGATATCCTTGTTTAGGATTTGAACTTGTTCTCTTTGATTGATATTGAATATGTTTTTTAACATTGATAGGTGTTCTTATTTTGGAATTGGATGGAGGGTGAAATATTGGGTCATCGGAATATCCCCAATAGTTGTGTCCCATTTTAATCCCCATTAGTCCAAAAATGGATTTGTCCAACTATTAACTAATAAACATATTCAACATTTGAATAATAGTGAACAAGTTCAAATATTGAATAAGGATATAAGTCCAATTGAATTTAGTAAATAGATCATCTTCAGAAAGAGTGATAGATACCTCGTGCAAGGAAAATCTTGATGGTGTCACGTCTTCGACCATCAATTTGACCAACAGAGGAAACATGAAATATTTAGGGGGTACTTGATCCGGATTTATGTAAGAACGCAACAAAATACACAAATAACCATAGAAACAAATATGCAATGGAAATAACACTTCATTTCATTAATGAATACTGAAACTTGTTTACATACAGAATGGAAATAAACTAGCTAGAGTGCCGGTAGCTTATCTCTAAGAAGAGATGTGGCGGCTACATGCCTCTGAACTATGTGTTACAATGAGGCTCGAAGGCCTATATATTATTGAGAAACAATGGAAACCCTACACATCCAAAAACCTAACCCTAGGAGGTGAACTGCCTTAATATGGGCCTCGTTGGGTAACTTGGTACATCAATTTCCCAGGGTCGTAACTTTAGCATACTACCTCCGTTTGACGCGCATGATACATCATTAGAAAGATCTATTTAAGCACTAAATCTATAAATAACAAATATTGAGTCCAAAATGGACTCATATTTGCTTGACCATTTGATGCCAAAAAAACGTCGTTTAGGGCCTCAAAACGGTTCTGGAAGTTTAGGACTCGAAAACTGCCAAAAATAGTAAATTGTGCTACAATTAAGGAAACTGGAAGACTAAAAGAAATAGTGGTGGGGGTCCAAGAGGAATAGATGGGTGACCACCAATATCCTCCTGGATCATTCCTCCCCCCTTAGGAAGAAATGGTCCCCATTGCATTGAGTTCCTTCATGAGATGAGGAAACTTCTGTTGAACTTGGTCCCCAGTGAGCCACTTTCCCTGGTGAAGGAGTTGACCTGCTTTGACAACTCGATATAGCTGGATCTTATGCTGGCGGGTGTTCTTGATCTATGTGTCCATAATCCAATCAGTTGTGGATTGTTCCATCCAGTCTGGGTTTAACTCTATTGGTGTGAGTTGTTCTGCCATGTCTGATGTGTCTAGTAGAGGTGGAAAGTAGGGTCGAAGGTGGTCAACATTGAGCACTGGGTGTAGACCAAGGAATGGTGGAATACTGAGCTCTAAGGCATTGTCCCTGACAGCCTTGGTGATGGTGTATGGCCCATATCGGAGCGAGCGAAGCTTGCAGTGGGATCCAGCAAGGTGCTTCTTCTGTAAATGTAGCCACACTTTGTTGCCCACCTGGAAGTTGTGTTGCACCTGATGCTGATCATGTCGCTGCTTGTACTTAGCATTGGATATGTCCAATATGTCATGAACCTATTAGCAAATGTGTTGAATGCGCTCAATGAAGTTGTTTGCCTTGGAAACTTCAGAATGGATATGAGCTGAATCAGCTTGAGTAGCTGCAAATGGCATGGCTACGTTAATGGGACATAGTGGCTGGAATCCCAAGCCCACCTAAAAGGGGCTGTGGCTGGTTGAGCTGTGGAGGGCCCGATTATAGATGTGTTGTACATAGGGGAGGCTCTCATCCCATGTGCATGGATGCTTTGAGTTGTACATGCGAAAAATGTGTATGATCATCCTGTTGACGACTTGTGTCTGGCCATCATTCTGGGGATGGAAAGCTGTGGACTTTGTGAGCTTGGTGTCTAGCATTAACCATAGGCTATACCAAAATGTACTAAGGAACATGCTATCCCGATTTGAGATTATAGACTATGGGATACCAAAGTGTACCCACACTCATTCAAAGAAGAGTTTAGCAGTGGCTTCTGTTGTGATATTCTTCTTGTAGGCCGCCATTATGGCCATCTTTGAGAATTTGTCAACGACCACAAACACATAGTCGTTGTCATGCTTAGTAGAAGGAAGGCCTGCCATGTAATCCATGGAGATGGATTCCCAAGGTCAACTAGGGGTAGGCAACGGAGTATAGAGGCCTTGCTTCTTGATGGATGGTTTGGTAATGGTGCAGGCAGTGCAGGATCAGATGTACTTCCCGACGTCTTGTCGAAGGTTCAACCAATAGAAATACTTATGCAGTACTGCCACTATTTTCTTGACCCTAAAATGCCTAGCGACCTGACTGTAGTGCACTTCCCAAATTATCTTGGCATGCTCCCTTGAAGGAACACAAAGGTGTCCCATGTGACATAGTAGTACATCCTGGAGGTGAAATTTTGGAACTTGGTTTCCCTCCAAGAGCGTCTGGTATGTGTGGCTAAATTCTGGATCGCTCTTGTAGAGAAGCGGCCAATTAGAAGTCTCATTCCCACAAGAGTTGAGCACAATCATTATCGCCACGATTGGTGGTCAGCTGAGGCTATCTGCAACATTATTGGTGCTTCCCTTCTTGTACTTGATGTTCAAATGAAACTGTTGTAGATATGTGGACCACTTCTGATGGCAATCGTTCTGTAACTTCCCTTGTGTCTACATGAACTGCAGGGATTGGTGGTCTGTGTGGATGATTGTTTCCTTCCCCAAAATGTAATGCTTCCATTGTCGGCAAGCCTGTACAATCGAATACATCTCTTTGTCATAAGTGGCATATTTGTGGACTGTGTCTGATAGTGTATCACTATGATATGCCACTGGATGCCCTTGTTGAGCAAGGACTGCCCCAATAGCATAGTCAAAGGCATCTGTCTCGATCTCAAATGGTTGTTGCAAGTCTGGTAATGTGAGCACTGGAGCACAACAGAGGTGATGTTTCAATTTTGCAAAAGCTTTCTGCTGAGTTTCTGACCAAAATAATTTTTCTTTTGCTCCTCCCTTGGTGACTTGACTCAAGGGCCAAGTGATATGAGAGAATCCCAACATGAACCTGTAGTAGAAATTAGCAACTTGGCCCAAAAAGCTACGAAGCTCTATTAGAGTAGTTGGGGCTGGCCAATCCCAAATGACTTGGATCTTGGTTGGATCAACATGTACCCCACAGTCATCAATAATGTATCCCAGATACTGAACCTGGGTCATGCCAAAAGTGCACTTGACCAAATTGGCACACAACTTGTGCTGCCACAATGTTTGGAGGACCTGTCGGATGTGGTGGAGGTGCTCTTCCCAAGTCTGGCTGAAGATCAGGATGCCATCCAAGTACACTACTACAAATGAGTTGGTGAATGGCCGCAAGATGTCTTCCATTAGTCTTATGAAGGTTGCAGGAGCATTTTTCAACCCGAAAGGCATGACCAACCATTCGAAAAGGCCCTCCTTGGCTTTGAAGGCAGTCTTCCACACATCGGTCAGCTCAATCAGTACCTAGTGATACCCGGACTTTAAGTCAATCTTGCTAAAATATTTTGCTCCTTTCAGTTGGTCCAGGAGGTCATCAATCCCTGGGATCGGGTACCTATTCCAGACAGTGATCTTATTCAGCACCCGATAGTCAATACAGAGTCTCCAAGTCCCATCTTTTTTCTGTACCAACACGATCAGGCTCCCACAGGGCGATGAACTTGGCCAGATGTGACCCTTTTGTAGTAGCTCCTGAATTTGCCTCTTGATTTCATCATTCTCCAAAACAGAGCGACGATAGATCAGTCCATTGGGAAACGACGCACCTGGGGTCAGATTGATGGGGTGCTTGACTTGACAGTGGAGAGGCACCCTGGTGGGTGAGGTGAATATGTCTCGATACTCCTCCACGACCTTGTCCATTTGGAGGTTGTGGCCATGATCTTATTCTTTCCCTGAGGGTGGATCATCATGAAAACAAACTTCTCGGTTTTGGAAATGAGCTTACTGCATTGTTTTGCAGTAACCAAAGAGATAGCGGTAGGGGGTGGTACCTCTAGTATCATGTACAAATTATTTCCCAACGTAATAATAACAGCACGAGGCCAGGACTCATACACAGCATGTCACTTCCATAAGTATGGTTGACCTAATAATACATCACAAACATCAAGAGGAGCAATATCACATAATACCTCATCGGTGAAGGGCTTGATGCTATAGGGAAGGCGACACTACTGGCTGACACAAAGATCTCGTCCTTGGTGAAGCCACCTAATGGTGTATGGTTGCAGGTGTGCTATGGTTGGAAAACCCAACCGCTTCACGAGCTCTGCTGAAATCAGGTTCTTTTGGCTCCCACTGTCGACGATGAACTATAGTGGGGAACCCTTTACCCACATCTAGGAGTAGAAAAGACGCTCCTCCTCCTATGAATCTTCTGGTTCTTCCTTTTGGATCTTCATGGTGGCAACGGTGGCGTTGGGATCTGCATCGATAATCTTCTTCCCTGTGTCATTCCCATTCTCGGGTTCAGATTTAGTGTCAGAGTATGCATCTGATTCAGAAGCATTTATCTCAGCCACGAGTGACTGCTTAACTCGACACTCACTTGTGTTGTGAGTGGGGATCTTATGGAACTCGCACCACTTTCCCACTTCCTTCTTCGGCTTTGTAGTGTTGCTCTTTGCTTGCGGCTTTGGCAAGTTTTCTTGAGTCACCATGCCTTGGTTGTGTCCTTGGTTTTGGAGTTTGGGGGCACCTTTCCCTTACTTCTGATTCGTAGATCCAAAGTCTCGCTTTTTTTGTTTGAATTTTTGCTCAATTTTGGCAGCATACTGATATGTCGTACCAAGCGAGGAGATGTCAAGGAACTCCATTTCCTCCTGAATGTATATGTGCAGACAACTACGGTACTTCAGCACCAAATGTTTCTCTGAATATTTGATACCCATCTTGGTGCGTAGGGAATGGAACAGATTTGTCAACTCATGCACATCTTGATCTCTTTGCTGTCGCAGCGTAGTCCATTAGATGTACTTGTCCTCGTAGCTCCCCACCGGATAATATTGTCCCTTTATGGCATCTTGAAAAGAATTCCAAGTGGGTACGGCTAAGAATAGAGAGGGTTCCTCCTCATCCTTTCTCTCACAGTAGGTTTCCTACCAGTCCTTAACATGGGGGCCGGCTTTGAGTAGATAAAAAGTAATATTTTACCGGTCAGAAAAGTCATGAACCGTGAAATATCCTTCTAATAGATTCAACCATTTATCTACGACGTCTGCATCTATTCGACCATCAAATATGGGAATGTTGAAGTTTACTTGTACCTTAAAAGGGGTTGCACCTCCAGAGTGGCTGCTAGATGCAAATGCGTCGCCAATGGGAAGTCGTTGAAGGATCTGGGCGAAGTTATCCATCATCACGTTCCTTTGTTTTTCAAGGGCCTCCTCAAGCAACATTTTGATAGGATATTCTGCGCCCTCATCTTTCTTTTCGTCCCCCATGGGTGGTCGTCGGGATTTGTGAGGCTGATCTTGCAAAGGTTCAACTAGATCGAGCCCTAACTCTTTATACCTTGCCCTTGTTGGGGACATGCAAAGAAGGATCAAGAAAGAGAAGATTGCTCTAATACCACTAATTCGGATTTATGAAGGAACGCAACAGAATACACAAATAACCATAGAAAAAAATATGCAATGGAAATAACACTTCATTTCATTAATCAATAATTGAAACTTGTTTACATACAGAATGGAAATAAACTAGCTAGAGTGTTGGTAGCTTATCTCTGAGAAGAGATGTGGTAGCTACATGCCTCTAAACTATGTGTTACAATGAGGCTCGAAGGCCTATATATTATTGAGAAACAATGGAAACCCTACACATCCAAAAAACCTAACCCTAGGAGGTGAACCGCCTTAATGTGGGCCCCCATTGGGTAACTTAGTACATCAATTTCCTGGGGTCATAACTTTAGCATACTACCTCCGTTTGACGTGCATGATACATCGTTAGAAAGATCTGTTTAAGGACTACATCCATAAATGAAAAATAGTGAGTTTGAAACGGACTCATATTTGTCTAACCATTCGATGACAAAAAATTGTCGTTTAGGGCCTCAAAACGGCTCCGAAAGTTTAGGACCCAAAAATTGCCAAAAATAGTAAATTGTGCTACAATTAAGGAAACTGGAAAAATGAAAGAAACAGTGGTGGGGGTCCAAGAGGAATAGGTGGGTGGCCACCAATATCCTCCTGGATCAGTACTAAATTTCACTCCCATGACTACTTTATGAAATTTGTAAACATCTAAATGCGTGTGCAAATGCACAATATAAAAAGACAATGGAAAATAAATTCATTCCATGCACACAACATGCATATACCAACATATTCATCATAGACATAATAATAATAATCATGGACATTCAAAACACAACAGTAAATTAACAAGTAAACACTTATCTTTCAATGAAGTTTCCCTGGAAACTAGCTATGGAAGAGAAATGTTCCACCCAATTGTAGGCATTTTGTCTAACACTTTATCTCTTTTTTGAGAGGACACCCTCAATATGGGCTGTGTATCCACTAAGGAGGAACTACATAGGCTCACTCACAATCGTAGACACACACTCATACTAATCTAGCACACAACTGGGTTTATCAAACATGCAGAGAGACAATCAAGGAGAATACTAAGCCAGTGAGATCAACCACATTTACAAGCATACCAATTGGATTCATCCATCCTTGGCACTCACATTATCTACCACACCCAACACAAGGAAGGTTCCCTTCTCTACTACATAGTCCCTCAGGCATCGCTTCCCTCTTGTGCCATTCAAGTTACCTCCATTACTTGATTAGAGGGTGAATTCACATAAATATTCTTAGAACACTCTAATTCAACATGTCCAAGTGAAGATTTTAATAGTGCATGTCATTTTGTTTTCAAGTCAAAGGATATTTCAAGAGGTATGAATGGAAGTTTGGATTCTTTAAAAACTTCATTCTCTTCCCTCTACTTGATCTATACAATGGTTAACCTGAAAAGAGGTAATCTACTCAACAATTATTTTTCAATATATGAAATCTCTATTGTTCGCCCACATCAAAGGACTGTAAATACTAGATACATGAGCGGTTGCGCACTACTACAACATCTATTAGAAAGAATCATAACCTGATATTAAAATAGATCTAGAAAATACTACCTCTGAGAATCCATGTCTAAATGCTGGAGTTAATGAAATTACCTAGTGATCTAACAAAAGATTGCGCACTATCCCAACAGTGGTAGAAAACTTCATGGATTCAGGTTCTTACAGATATCCACCTTCCCTGCTACCACCCAACCCGAGAAGGATGGAAATCATATCACTTTCTTGGTTGGTGTATTTATTAGCCATTTACATTGATGGCAAACATTATTTACTTACTTAACCATTCATAAGACGAATGAAACCAAACCAACTAAGCTTTCACAACTAACATTCAAACACACAACAACAAACAAGGGCTACTTAGAAGGAGCTAGCACAACAACAAACAAGGGTTACTTAGTAGCTAGTCCCTTCAATAAATAAGGGCTATTTAGTAGCTAGTCTCTGCAGCTTTGTATAGGGATAACTACTTTATATAAGGATAGTTAAATTATGAGAAGGTAATTAATAAGCATTGCATAGTTGCCCATAAAATGTTCTATATTGTGAAAACACTATAATGTGGATAGTAAACTAAAGTAAATGCAATGAAAAAAAAATCAATAAGAGAATCTATAATTTTTTTAAGCACTCCACATTTTTTTACTCTTTCTCTCTATAGCATTTAAGGCACTACTCGTGTCCCTTTGTATAGGTATAATCAAATTGCATTTTAAGAAAGTTAAAATACTAAAACATGGATAATTTAAACTAAAGTAAATATAATATAATAAAAAACAATCAATCTAACTAGATTAGTAATAACAATTATAATTGTTCTTAAATAGGTACTAACCCCTGTCCATTTGTATAGGTATAATTAAAATGCATTTTAAGAAAGTTAAAATACTATAACATGGATAATTTAAACTAAAGTAAATATAATATAATAAAAAACAATTAATCTAACTCGATTAGTAATAACAATTATAATTGTTCTTAAATAGGTGAGATTTGTTTTACTATTTCTATTAATAACCATTATACTTTGTAAAATTACATGTGAGAAAAATTTATTAATAAATTATTAAAAAATAAAATAAAATATAATTTAAAATATTTATATATCAAAATTTGGTTAAAAGGTTAGAAAATAAATAAACAATTAAATATAGCAAAGTTGACATAATATTTTGGAAACCAATACGAATAAACCCGTCATATAAAGTAAAGTATAGCTAAAAACACCTAAAAACATGTAATTATTAGCTCACGGGACTATTATCTATTATATATCTGTGTAAATAAAAGAAACAAATATTATTAACTGTTTTAAAAAACGTGGACTGAAATATAAATAAATAAACAAGTGAACAAAAAGAAATTAAAAAGTATAGTATTCATATATTTTATGAGTGGTATTGGTTCAATATAAACGTTATTGTTTTTCATAAATTATTAATGATCTTTATTATATCACTAGTATAGATTCATTTTAAAAAGATCTACCAAGGGTCGAAAAGGATCAGATCGCTCTAACTACAAACTCTTTTTTTTGGAGTGGTAATGTTGAGGAAATGTGAACTGAATGTTTATGGTTTTAATTTGTAGTGTCAAATATGTGGTTCTAAAAAATATTTTAAATCTAAATTGAGTTGACATGTTATTTTTTATAACATTTTATTATTTTTTATAAAAGATAAGTGTCAGCTTTAGGATGAGCACAAAAGAAATTACATAAGTGTCAGCTTTAGGATGAGCACGGAAAAAATTACATATCTTCCCTTATTGGGCTATAGAATATGCTTCTTCTGTATAAAAATGTTCAATTATAAAAATAAAGAGAATTTTAACCATTAATTAAACATGTAATAGGTTAACACAAATGGTTAGGTCAAAACGGTCATGAAGAATTACAATTTAGTTAGTCAACATTAAAAAAAAATTAAACCATGACAACAAAGAATAGGTCGTTGCACCTTAGGCTCGATTAAAAATTTAAATTTTTAAGAGAGGAAGTAATGTTAAATTATCTTGCCATGAAATGGAGCCATAGTCAACATTTAAAAATAAAAATTGAATTGGAAAATTTAGCTAGTTAATCGTTACTAAATACATCAGGCATAAAGATTTGACGTCATGTATTTACCTTTGGTAGCCCTAACATATCTTCATTTCGCGAAGTTATACTCCTCTTGTATTCCCTAGTATAGTTATATTCCATTGACCATTACCTCATGAGGACCTTATCATATAGCCTAGTGCAATTGCAAAAGAATTGTATCAAGTAATTCAATGGATCCAATCATTTTGCCTATTGAGACTTATGATTGGTTCTTCCAATCAATTTTTTATTATTTTCATGCCATTCAAAGTCTTCAATGATTAAATGAGGAGAAGGTCAATAGAGTGGAGAGAAACCTAGCAGGAGTGGAGACATTATTTAGAATGGAAATATAAATTATGAAAAAATTATTGGAAGTTTGAAATGTTTTGCCACTAAAAGAAGAGATCAAAAGTTAAAAGAAAAAGGTGGAGCAAGTTTGGATAAAGAGAAATGATAGATGGAGTGAAAAATTCAAAACTGTGAACTTAACAAATCTATTGGAATTTAAGAAATAAAAGGGTCTTGAGCATTTTAGGGATCGTTACAAGGTTGTCACAGGGTCAAGAGTTTCATGTAGTTGGAAAGACATCATTGGATATGTCCCCATACGAGGCATCCACCACCCTTTAAAAAAATGATCCATCTATTGAATTTGACATCATAAATTTCCTTGTTTGGGAATTTAACTTGTACTAGCACAAGTTAATTTGATACCTTCTTCCCTTCCTTTTGTTGATAACTGGCACAAACACATGAATGGGGAATGGAGAGTATGATAGATATCACCATCTAGCTTGAAATTGGAAAGAGGGAGGTATATCCAAGTTCGATGTTGATACCTACTAGTGTTCTTCATTTTCCACTTATGAAAATGTGCTACTGCTAACCATAAAAAAATTCATTTACTTACACAAAAAATTTCGATTGAAGACATTGCAATTTAAGTTTTAGCATTGGAATGCATATGGATAGAAGTTTTATCTCATAGGAGGTGAAAGCTAGCAGTCCTAAATTTCTCTTCTTCAGATTGAAATGCTGATTGAAATCTCCTTCTGCAAGTAGGATTCTGCAAATCTGGTCCCACAACCATATTTTCGCAAAATTGGATTCTCTTGCAACCAACTTTCCGCAAGCTTGAGTTTATGTAGCTCAATCTCCATAATTGAGTTCTTCCACAACCAACTTTCCGCAAGCTTGAGTTCCCGCAACTCAATCTCTTCAATTAAGTTCTTCCGCGACCTTCTTTCCGTAATTGCAGATTCACCTTCCCACTTTTCCATAATGGGATTCCGTAATTTTCTTCCTTTAAATTCGTTTTCCGCAATTCTTTTGCGGCATCGATTTCTTGTGGGATCCTTCCTGACCATCGATTTGAGATCAAATGCAGATATCACCTTAACGTTGTGGATCTTCACTTTTCTCTTGCGGAATTTATCCACAACCGTCGATTTGCTGAAATTCACAGACTTCAATTCAGACTATAACAGTCGAATTGATTCATGAGCGATCAATATTTTGTGCAATTTTATTCATCTCCTCCTTTGGAAATCATTTAAACATTATTGAAGATTCATTCACACAAAGAAATAAGCATACGTCTGGTTATTGAAAAGAAAACATCAAATAGTGACATATATGCAGAGTATTAAGACTCTGTTATTCATTTCATTAACCAATGTTACATACACTATCTCTTTCCCGCTCACTATTTTACACTTCTCTTCCTATTCCTCTTCTATTCCTATATATCTCTGATTATTACATTTTATTATTAATATAGAATTCTATCAAACCTATCAGATCTGCAACAGGAGGTTCTGAACTGCTAAGAAAGTAAATATGTAGCTAATCTATCCTCAAGCAACATCTTACAATATTTGAGGGCATTTGTGGCAAAATTTCCTTATTACATTCAAACCATCCCTATCTATTAAAAAGATTACAAAAATTGAAAACCAACCCTATATTCTAGAAAATTTACATGGAAGTAGAAAAATACCATTGACTGCTTATTCAACAAATAGAGAATTTTGACTAGATTCTCCTGCATCATACTCTGGGGGAAGAAAATAATCCTTCAATAAGTCTTCAGGGTTCACACTATACTTGGAAATCTCTATTTCTGTCATCCACGCTACATCTTTGGAAGGATGATCTTTCCATTTGACCAAATACTGAAAATATTATTTGTCCTTGGTATTCTTTGAAACCTTTTTGTCAAGGATAGCTTCAAGTGACTAGTTGTTCTTTCTCAGGCAAATTTCCTTTCCAATCTATAAATGGACCATTTTCTCCTGAAATCATTTCTTTTGTCTGAACACCTGAATCTTTAAAAGGATATATATCTGAAACATTAAAAATTGGAGAGATTTGAAGATTAGAAGGAAGTTCTACTTCTTAGGCATTTGCAGAAAAAATTCCTCAAAATTTTACAAGGTCCAATCTTCTTGAGCTTAAATTTATTGTAGGTTCCCTTAGGAAACCTCTCTTTCCTAATATATTCCATTATTAAATCTCCAACCTGAAAAGTAACTTCCTTTCTTTTCATATCTTCTCTCTGTTTGTATTTCCTAACACTTTCCTGCAATTTCTTCTTAACATTTTCTTGTAGCTCATGCATGCTAGATGAAAAATCTTCACCATCTACACTTCTCCTATCTTGTCTACCCAAATTTCTAAGTTCATATACTCCCCTCGGGTGCATTCCATATACAATCTGAAAATGACTCATACATGTACTCCTATTAGGTGAACCATTATAAGCAAACTCAAGTTGAACAAGAGCTAAATCCCATTGTTTCGGATTTTCATAAGCAAGACTTCTTAGTATATTTCGCAAGTTTATGTTCACTACTTCAGTATGACCATCAGTATGAGGATGAGAAGCAGAACAAAAACCGAGATTGGTTCCCAAATTTTTCCACAAAGTTCTCCAAAAATGACCAACAAATTTAGTATCCATGTCAGACACAATGCTTAAAGGTAAACCATGCAACTTTACAATTTATGAAAATAATAAATGAGCAATGTTTGTTGCATCATTGGTTTTCTTACAAGAAATAAAATGAGCCATTTTTTAAAACCTATCCACTACTACATAGATAGAATAATTTCCTCTCTGAGTTGTAGGCAATCCCAGAATAAAATCCATATTCATGGAATCCCAAGGCCTAGTTGGAATAGGTAGAGGTTGATATAGTCCATTATTTTGTCTTCTCCCTTTGGCATGTTGACATATATTGCATTTTTAAACACACTTCTTTACAGCATGCTGCATTCCTGGCCAAAAATAAAAATTACTCACCTGAGCAAATGTTTTATCATGTCCAAATGTCCTGATAAACCTCCACTATGTTTCTCTTGTATCAAATTTTCTCTCATAGAACATTTTGGAATACATAAGTTACTATTTCTGAACAACAATCCTTCTTGTAACATGTAGTCCAACCATTGGATTCTATTATGGGTAACTGGATTCTCATAGGATGCATATATATCTTTGAAATCCACATCTTCCTTATAGATATTAATTAAACTTTCAAATCCCAAAGAACTGGCCTTAATTTCCTGCAAGATCAAACTTACTCTCCTTAAATAATCAACAATTTTATTAGATTTTCCACTTGTATTCTTGACCACAAAGGTAAAGTTTTGCAAAAATTCCACCCACTTAGCATGTTTATGATTCAATTTAGGTTGACTATTTATAAAAGGTAAAGCATGATTATCAGAATATAACACAAACTCTTTGGGCATTAAGTAATGTCTCCATTTCTTGAGAGCTTGTACAACAACATATAACTTCTTTTCATATGAGAATACTTTTGTTTTTCCTCATTTAAATTCTCGCTGAAGTATGCTACTAGTACTTGTTCTTGACTCAGAACAACCCATATTTCTCTCCCACTATCATCTATCTCTACTTGAAAAAACTTATCAAAACTTGGCAAATCTAGAATAGGCTTCTCAGTGATATTCTTCTTCAACAATTTGAAATTTCTGTTAGCTGCTTCTATCCACTTGAAAGGTTTTCTACTTCCCTTGAAGGTGCCTATTATAGGTGCACTAATTTGACTAAAATTCATAATGAATTTTCTATAAAAAAACTTGCAAGTCCATGAAAACTCCTTGCCTCATATGCACTTCTTGAAATTGGCCAACTTAAAATTGCTTGCACCTTATCTGGATCCATCTTCAACCCTTCTTCAGAAACCACGAATCCCAAATAAATCAACTCTTTCTTTAGAAGACTACACCTTTTCAGATTTATTAGCAGCTTCTCCTTTTGCAGGGTTTCCAACACTAATTTAAGATGTTTCAAAAGTTCTTCTTTATTCCGACTAAAGATCATAATATCATTAAGATACACTATAACAAATTTTCTAGTGTATTCTTTTAAGAAGTAATTCATCAATCTCATAAAAGTAATAGGTGCATTAGTAAGCCAAAGTGGAATTCTAACCATTCATACATTCCATTATTAGTCTTGAATGCAATCTTCCATTCATCCCCTTCTCTTATTCTTATTTGATGATAACCACTTTTCAAATCTATCTTTGAAAAAGAATTTGAACCACTCAAACAATCCATCAAATCATCAATGCGAGGAAATATGTACTTGATAGTGATCTTATTAATTTCTTTGGAGTCGGTGCACATTCGCCATCCACCATCCTTCTTTGGGCTAAGCACAGTGGGTACTGCACAAGGACTCAAACTTTCTTTCACCAAACCTTTATCTAACAGCTCATGTACATGTTGTTTGATATCTTCATTCTCTTCATGAGTTAGTATGTAGGCGACCTTATTACCAGGCATTAAGTCAATGTGATGACTAATACTTCTCACATGAGGTAAAAAATTTGGTAAATCATCCACAATAATATCAACATATTCATCAAGCAAGATTCTAACTTCAGTAGGAAAATCATCTAAATTTGTAGAGGTTAATATTACCTTTGGTTTCCCAACAAGATAAATATATAGCTCATCCTCCTTCTTGACTTCTTGTAATAGTTATTTCCCAGTCATCAACAAAATATACGACTTTGAACCTTCTTCAACTGCTTCATCCTCCAATGGTGACAATGTATGTCTTTTTCCATCCTTTTCCAGAGAATAAGTGTTCTTTCTTCTATCATGAACAACTTTTCTGTCATATTTCCATGGCCTCCCTAAGAGTATATGGCATACATCCATAGGCATTATATCACATAATACCCACATATTTATAAGTACCAATTTGAAACTCCACATTGCACTGCTCATTCACCAAGAGTTGATGTCCTTTCTATAACCAGGACACTTTGTAAAGAGTTGGATGCTTCATCCTCTTTAATTCCATCTTCTCTACCATCTCAGTGGAGATAAAATTATATGTACTACCACTGTTAATAATGATCTTACAACACTTCCCTTGTGTCACGTCCCCAACCCTCCAACCGACGAAGAGGACGCGACTAATAGCTAACAATCTGGGAAAACTAAGCCCCATGAACATAAGATATAAAATGCATTGGAAATGAAACATACACATATGCATAATTTGTTTAAATATACAGCGAAAGCAAACACAATGATCCAATACATTCATCATGTTCATCATCTCATTTAAGCAATAAATACAAGTGTAAAGATAGAATGGACAAGAGATACTTATCTTTAACAGAATCTTGTCCCACAACCAGCTACATTGTTGCAACGTTCCACCCAACCATAGGCCAGTGTGCTCATCAATCGCTCATCAACCCTGCCACCCCTAAGCTGGGCATGCTTCCACAAGGAATAAAGGGAAACTACCAGGCTCACACGTAGCCAAGAATAGACAAAAACCAACCAAGCCAACACAGTTGGGTTTATCAGGCTAACAGGGAGCTAGAAAGGTTGGCTGCTAACCTAGTGAGCTCAATTCAAGATATATGGACACATGCACCAGAACTAGCCTGAATTCTAAAAAATCCACACACACCCAACACAAGGAAGCATCCCCTTCTTTACTATGCAGTCCCTTGGGCCATGCCTTCCCTTCTAGTGCTATTCAGAGGGTGTAAAGAAGAAATCCAGCCCTCTAGCTCTATCTGTGAGGCTCTTCCACACACTAGGTTTGTCAAGCAAGCTCAAACCCCATTTCCACACCCAAAGACAATTCAAAGGAAAACAAATGATATGCACACAATAATAAAAGTTCTAGATTGAAGGAAAAATACCATAGAGACCAGAATCAAGTATGGAAACTGGGTAGAAACAACTCAGTCTGAGCAACTTGAGTTCCAGAGTCGTTTATGCCCCTAACGTGGCCAAAATGACTTCAACAACACTGTTAGGAACCCATGTCAATCCTTCTCTTTACTATGTTAGTATATTGTTGTTGGACGCATATGCTTTGTAAGTCGTCCCATAGTAATTGTTGATCCATAGCTTGTGTTATTGTTGTGAGGCACATATGCTTTGTAAGCCGCCTGTAGTATTTGTTGATCCATAGTTTATATTGGACCATGGTTTTGACCCATAGTATTGGCGCCCATAGTTTATATTGGCCCATGCTTTTGATCCATGGTATTGGCACCTATTTTTAGTATATAAGTGTGTGTTGAGGCCAAGGAAGGCACTGTGAAGTTATTTTGTATTGAGCTTGCTCAAAGGAGGTTGCCCCCTCGAAGTGGCCTGCGATTAATATAAAAGTGATTTTGAGTTCTGCTGCTATATTGTGTGTTTTGATTTCTTGTTTGTTGCAGGGTCCTCACATCTGGTATCAGAGCACTTTCCTTGGCACAAGTGGGAAATTTTTTTCTTTTTTTCTTCCAAAATTTAAAAAAAAAAAAGAGGGAAAAATTGGGCGGTGACTTTCAGATCAAATTCTGAAACTTTCTGCACAAAATCAGAAGAAACAGATTGCATATCTGAATTCCTCTTTAAAAAATATGCAATTTCAAAAAAAAACATCTCATTTGGAGTTCTAAAAGTGGAGATATCGCGGATTTAAAATCAGCAATTTTTCAGAATTTCGGTGACGGCCGCGAAAATTGCAGCGAGAAAATATTTTGACCGAGTGCCCAGATTTCTATTCCGATCTCATGGGCAGAAGCAGAGTGGGTGTTCCAGTTCCGGAAACATGCTATAATAGCGATTCTGAGCAATATAGATCCGGTTTTTTAACATTGGGTGGAATTTCTACCCAATTTTTTTTTTTGTTGCAGGTTCGGATCTGGGAATAATCCCTATCCGCTTAACTGTGGAAAGTACTTGGGAATAAGCCCTAAAAATCATTGTGAGGAGTACCACAGGAACCCCAAAGTAGCTGGCCCATTGAGAGGACCTGCTAGCGAAAAGGGCAACGACCCCTACCTGATTGACTAGTTCCCACCCATGAGGTAAACCAAGACTGTCGTTTGTGGCCAAGCGGTTATCAGTTTTACCTGAGCCGTGGAGTGAGGGGTAATGCCCCAATATGCAAGCCGTCAGACAGCATTGGTGGCCGAGTGAATCCCTTGAATCGATAGGAAGCCGCACATACCTGGGGTCCATATCTATTTCCAGTTGCACAATTGCAGATTTCCTCTGTCCAGAACTGTTGCCGGTCAGTTCCGCGCCATTTTAGATCCATCTGTTGCCGATCAATTCCGCGTCGTTGCAGACCCCTTCCTGAAAAATCTCCTGCTTATGGTTGTCACCCGCACAGGAGCAAAAATCATGGAGGAAGCACTTGTAGCCATCCAAGCCAAACTCCAGGAACTCGATAAAAAATTTCTCGGTCTCCATCTTGAGCATTCAGCTATGAACACCAGACGACAGTTTGAGTCTTCATCAACCAATGGGTTCTCTTCTTCCAGCAATTTTCGCGGTCCGAAGCTAGATTTTCCTCGCTTGAGTGGTACTGATCCGACTGGATGGATCTATCGCGCAGAACAGTATTTCAACCTTCATAATACTTTTGATCTCCACCAAGTTCCACTTGCCTCCTTTCATTTGGAACAGGAAGCTCTTCAATGGTATCGTTGGTACATCAAGGCTCATGAAGAGCCAAAATGGCATGCTTTTTGCCAGCTCCTTTTGCATCGATTTGGTCCGAGTGCTTTTGATGACTTCACAGGAGCTCTCACTAAACTTCGCCAAACTGGCACTATGAAAGAATATCAAACTGAATTTGAGAAACTAGCTAATCACACAGAAGGATTACCTGATGACTTCTACCGGAGTTGTTTTATCAGTGGTCTAAAGGATGCAATTCACTCTAAGGTCAAAATGTTCAGTCCCAACACAATCATGAAAGCACTGGGGTTGGCTAAGTTGGCAGAAGACAAGATGGCAGCCCAACAGTGCTCCAAATCCTCTTTTGTTCCCTTCCAAAATATGGGTCCTCAACGACCTCCCATTCCGCCAGCTCCTCGCTCACCTCCAATCAAGCATTTGTCTGAAACAGAGATGCAGGCACGCAGAGAAAAAGGGCTTTGTTATAATTGTGATGAGAAATTCAGTCGGGGACATCGATGTGTTCAACAAAATATCTATCTCTTGGATGTGGATTCTCCACCTTCCTCTGAACTTGGTGAAGAAGTTTTCGATGTAATGGATGCTCCGGTTGACACTCAGGAGCCGCCTACTGACCCTCCATCTCAGGACGACCAGCCCGAGATATCCCTCCATGTTTTAGCTGGAGTCACTGCCCCCCAAACCATGCGGGTACGAAGTTACTTCAAGAAGCTTCCTCTTACAATACTCATTGATTCTGGCAGCACTCATAATTTCATTGACCCTCGGATCGCCAAACAAGCTGATTGTTTTATCC
>LPNX010968421.1:160396-197933 GCA_001517045.1 Pseudotsuga menziesii | reverse complement strand
TACAGCTCCATATTCAGTCTCCATTGTTGATAATTTTGCATGATCAATTGTTAATTGCTGTGAGTGAAATTAATCTACTGCAGGCCTGAATTTCTACAAGTACCTAGTCAATTATAGATTCTTATAGTGAACATAGAGCTCATGATCTTGGCATATAATTACTTCTATTGTTTCATGATCTTACTGCTATTGTCATGTTTAAAACTCAGTTGTACTGCTCTTTATGTATGAACATACTTCTATGTTTTTCAAAGGTAAAGTTTACAATGAAAGATTAGTTACTTAATAAAGACTCTTTCCAAAGGTTAAACTTCAGTCTTTTTGAAGACTCCTTCATTTATCAGCATCAAGAATTTATGTAGAAAAGTTTAGAGCTCTTCAGTCTATAAAATAAATCATCATATCATTATATTAATACTCTATTTATCCTTTACTAGTCATGTAATAATACCAAACTTATTTGTTTTGTTGCAATTATGGTTATCTTCTTGCATAGCTAGTAGACAAGCTGTGTATACAGTATTGAGTTTATAACCACAATGCAATTGTTATTGTAATGTTACAATACTATACTGAGTTATAGTTTACAATATTAGGCTATAACAAAATACTACTTGTAACCTAAGGTAGTTTCACTACCTAACAACTACTACCATATGGTTGAAACTAAAGGTAGAATACATTTTAAGTTTTGTCCCTATATTATTCTAGTTCCAAAGCATAGTATAAACAATAGCATGATTGACATTGTAAGCAATCATATAAACTATCCAAACGATCGATGGCAAAGTTGACATAATGAACAATCATATGAAACGTTATATTATGGTCGATAACGTGATTTTTTTTATTGGCAAATGTTATGCACTTTTATACTATAGTCGATAGCATGGTTTGTAATAATTGGCAATGATATATTTTATATTCGAATGTGCAGTGTCGACTATTGAAATCGACCCACACTTGGTTAAAATTTCTGGGAGGGCACGTGGATAAGTCTCCACCATGCATTGGTTGACTTATAACGAAAAACTGAAACCCTACTCCTTGGCATTTTTGTTTCTAGGATTGTCTTCTTGCAGGCTGCGCTATGAGACTCTTTGCAGCCATGAGAGGCCTACTCTTTCTTAAACCTTGGCACTGAAGCCTGCATTGTTGTGCATAGTGGTTTAAGGGTTCGTGGTTTGTGTTTTCTGTTTCTTTTGTGAGTTGAGAAAACACGGTGTGTGTGGTTTTAACTTCTTGGCTTGGCTCGAATCCTGTAAAAGGATTTTACCCTTGTGTCTGTTCGTTCTTTACCTTGTCATCGTGGAATTTGAGACTGTCTCTTGATCCCTCTGTCGCAGAGTTGGCTTAAGGGTTTTGTTTGCTTCTTGGTTTAGTTCACGCGAGCTGGTGACTATTTCTTCTTGGCTCTAATTACTTCTTACTCACAGGTAAAACACTTTTACTCTACTCTCATTCCTTTTGTCAATTTAATTTCTAAGTTAGGGTTTTAATAAATTACGACGCAGAGTTTTAAATAATGATTGGATTGTAATATTGCAGGATACCAGCGATAGCTCCAGTCTTGAAATGGAAATGCAAGCTCGTCCTTCAGTTAACTTCGTGGGCTTCCAACCGGTAAGCCCCAGTCTCATCGTGGGTTCTCCCTGCTTGCGAAATGGGTTGTTGGTTGAAGGTTCCTGTGGTTAGAAACTTGGCTTCAAACTCTCTGCTGGTTATGATATTTACTTTGTTGTTTAATATCGATGTTTTTATTTTAAAACCCCGTCGATACTTCGCTGGGTTGCACAAGATTTTGAAGCTGTGATGTATGTGTGGTTTCAGTGAAACAGTTTCATCCTTACAACTTAATGATGTAATATTGTAGTGAAAATTATAAAAACCTCCTCTGTGCTCAGAGATTCTTATGTGATCTCTATCTCGTTCGCTTCAGTTTCTCTTTTACATTTGAACTTGAAGAAAAAAGACTTTGGACTGGGTTTACTCACCATGTCAATCATGTATTTAACTTACTGTTAACATAAAAGATTTATGTGTATTGGATTATTTAGCAGGTTGGGGTTTCAACCCATCGTTTCTATAGGCTATAAGCCTACCTTGATTTGAGATTTGTATTGCAAATGGTTAATGATTCTTGGTTTACTTTGTTCGTTATTTACATATGCATTTTATTTATTACTACTCTGTAAATTATAATTATTTTTAAGCACTGTTTAGAAGATATGGTAAATTCTAGAACTTGGCTTTTAAGGGTTAAAAGAAATACTGTAAACCCTACAGTTTATGAAATTCTTGTTTCTGCTATAGTATTCTTGACTCTGTTTTTGAGAAATAGAATAATGAAATATTATTGACTTACAGTTATAAATATGATGCTAACTTTGTATGAAATGAAAAGATTCTAAACGGTTTTGCTTCTAGTTTTTAGTTAAGAAAAATATTTAGATTTTCAGTGTAGCATACTTGAAAGCTAAAGTAATATTAACTCTAAGTAAATTTTTGTAAAATAAAAGGATTGTAAAAGAATCCTTAGGTCCTAGATAAGACATACTCTGGTCTGTAAAGTTAATATTTAACAACTGTTTTATTATTTTCTTTTTATATGTTTTCTCAAATATTAGTTGTTTACTTTACTACTCTTAACTATAATATCTTTATATTCTTTCTGGATACTAATACTGTAATAATAGTAATATTTACTATTCTCTTTATACCTGTGTTTCCATTTAGTTGGCTGAAGTAAAAAAAAATGGTGCAGACAAAACATAGCACTGCTATTCAGTGAAATTCATAAACATTGAAGTAAATCTATTTCTATTTGCATTCAAATAAAAGAATCAGTTCCTTTACCTAAAACAATCCAATTGTGCTAGAGTATGACTTGAGTTCAGGTGTGGAAAAACACAACTTGGAAATTTATTTTCTATCTATTTCTCTTATTTACATAATCATTTCCATTTCTACAATAATCTATAAATTTACTGAACTTAACATTACACCGTTACTTTTTCATTCATAAACCCTAAACACTAACATGCCTGTAATAGATAAACTAAGAATTATTTAACTGAAGACAGTAAAAACAAAATAGAACCTCTTGAGGACATCACGACAACAACTTAAGGAGGCTGTTTCTCCCAACCAAACTCCTGGAGAGCGCTCAAACAACACTTCCTCAGGACCCCCGAGCTTGTTCCTGGTCTTCTTGGTTGAGAACTAGGTAGAGAATGCAATTGTAAGACCTCTCTCACCTGATTGGTGCAATTACCTCAGTAATAAAAATATGCTCTCAGCAGTATGATCTTCAGCTTAGAAGCCGCAACTAGATCAATCTCAGCAGTTATCCCCTTAAACACACTCTAGACTCCCCTTCATTGAATTTCTCTTGAGTAAAATTCATTCACCCTGAATGATCACTTCTCTAGAATGAGAAACCTCAGCTCTCTTCAATGTGAATTTTTATAGAGATTCCTAGGCCTTCTGGGTCAGTTTTCATTAAATGAGACACCTTCTCTGATTCCACTTTCTTGGGGAATCATGACCACAAATATAGGGAAGTTGCCACCTCATTTATTTATTTATGTATAAATAAAATATTTTGAATTTACATTAAATATTCTTGACCCTACTGTGTCATCAATTATAACTTAGCATAAAATTTAACACAATGTTCCTCAAATATTATAAAATTGTTTTTGCAAATTGGGGCATGTGACAGCTTACGTCTGATTTTTTTTTCTTGAACCATCATCTCTAGATTCTTTCTTTTAGTAATTGCGACACTTGATGAAATGTGGCGATACAAGTTATGAAGTCCAAAGAATAAATGTCGCATCGTCGTTGATGTGGTCCATTTGAGATCTATCTTCGTCGGAGGAATTTGATGGCTTTGTGGGGTGGTTCTTTTCGTTTCTTGCTTAGTATGTTGATTTGATTTTCTTGTTTGTCTGACTAAATAACCCTTCTGTGCATGTTCATTTTGACCATGTCGTTGGTCAAAATGACGTTTATAATTAGGGTGCCAATAAGGAGTTTTTGTTGTTTGTTTTTCTGTTGGATTGACTTCCTTTTCAAGTGTGACAAAGACTGAATTTGTGTTTATTTCTTCTTCCTCAACTTGAATTTGTGTTCCAGAAAGTTTGGATGCTTCCTTCTAGATTTGTGCAACTTTGTTCTCTAGTAAATTGTTATTACTTTGAATCTTCTCGAATTTGTCATCTTAAGACTTTTTGTCCTCTTTTAACTTCTCGATTTGTTCCTCTAGTTCTTGATTAACCTTCTTTAGGGCGTAATTTTCTTCGTCCTTTTCCAATGATTTTTGTTGGAGAGCTTGAATCTTCTTTTGAAACTTTTGATTGCATTAATCCTTTTCCCCCTTGATTTGAAGCAGCAATTTCTAATTATGATCTCTTCATCTCATTCTTGTATGTCCTTGCCGAATTTACTTCTCGCAATTTCAAATTCTTTAGTTTGTTTGGTGGACTCTCGAATACGATCTTTCAATTTGGTATTTATTGAATCATTAAAATAATTCTCCTTGTCATTTTCAAATTGTAATTTTTTGTTGCTTTCCTTGTAGTATCCTAATTCTCTTTCAATTTCCTGAGATCGCAACTGTGATTTACCTTGATCATCTTTCATAATAAAATATTTACCACATATTGGGCAGGAGCAATTGCCGTTCTTGAAAACTGTCGAATATTGGAATTCCATTTCGTAATAGAGACACCACTTAGTTCAAAATTTAGACCTATATATGGAATCATATTTCCTTCATTATATGTACAACGCTTCACTATCTTCCAAGTCTTGATTTTTTTTTAATATCTTTTTTTACTTGGTTTTTATTTATTTTTAATTATAATTAATACAATTATTAAAATAATAATAATTATTATTTTTAATAATGGTATTATTATAAAAATGAATGGGTAGATGATTAAAGTTGGGAATAATATTTATAATATTATTATTATAAAATTTAATTTTTTAAAAATTTAATAATAATAATATTATTATAAAATTTTTTTTTTTTTAAAATATTATAATAACAATATTATTATTATAATAAATTCATTTTGGGGGAGTTAATCGTGGAGGTAAGAAGGTGTCTGTTGAATGGGGCCACGATGGGGCTGACAAGGAGAGGACGTGGATGTAAGAAGGTGGTTGTTGAATGGGGCACGGTGGAGATGACGGAAGGAATGTGGAGAGCTGACGAGGAGAGTGGAGGGGTAGCTGGAGGTAGGCTGCAGGAGGAAAATTACATGAGATAGTGTGCAAGCGATGGGGGGTGGGTGATGGGAGAAGGAGAATGTGTTGGAGTCAGTGTGGAGCGGAGCTGAGAACATGCGGGAGGGAGGTTGTCTACATATGATGAAGGTTTGTGGGAGCGATTGATGAGGTAGGTTGGTGTGCGTGATCAGGGATGGGAGGAGGAGGAGCGGGTGCTAGGGGGGGAGGGTTAGTGATCGCGTGGAGCTGGGACGAGAAGAAGTGGGGAGCGGAAGTGGAGGGAGGAGGAGGTTGGGCGATGGGGGGAGCGTGGAGCGGAAGTGGACGACGTAGCAGGGGAGAAGCATGGTCGTGAAGGGTGGCGATGGAGATTCAGGGAAGAGGGAGGAGTAGTGGCACCGAGGAGCACAAGGGTGGAGTGGGGAGGTGGGAGAATGGAGTGGTGGTGCAAACAGATGGAAGCGGGAGGAGGAGGAGCAGGATTCGATGGTTGTACGAATGGGACATGAGTAGAAGGGAGGCGGTTGTAGCTACATATGCAAATCAGGAGGGAAAGGAAGAGGACGTAGCGTATGGATGGGGATATGTGAGCAATTAGTGTGGAGTAAGAGTGGATGGAGAATGTGGTGGCTAGAATGGATCGTCTTAGTGGTTTGGATTTAACAAATTTCTTCTTTTGTGATAACCTCAATTTCCAGCGATTACTTGTTCAACTATTTCTTTTGTGATAATCTCAATTTCCAGCCATTATGTATACAAGACCAGTTATCCATGCTATAACACTGAATGGCCAAATTTGAGAAGATTGGTCTAAATTTATGGAGAGTTTGCTCTCATCTTGAAATTAATTTAAATGAAGAGTAACTGGTTTGATACAAACATATAAGCATTAACCTATGATTATTGATCTGAAAAAGAAGTGAATATTATCTTTATGCTTGGGATTTTAGTCTAATATGCATAAATTATCTGCATACTAGGCTATTGAAGATTACATACATACATATAAACTCTTGTGTAATTAGGTTCGTTTTTACCTTACCATGCAAGGAAAGCATTGTTTATGCATCCATTCTATTAACCATTGTGCCAAAAATATCGACCTTGACCAAATCGAGGAGGACCTTAGGATAAGACAAGGTGGATCTATATATTAACCACATCATTATTGGTTAGAGCCATGGCTTGTCATGCTCATAATTAGCAACCACAATAACTATTGGAATAAGAGTTTCCACCATACGATCTAAGGATCGATGGAAAAAGGGAGTCACATTGTTAAAGATCTAGATAATTATATTTAATTAATGTTATAATGTATTGTTATTGCATTCTCTCATTGTAATATCCTCATCATTTATTTATTATATCAATATACATTTTGTTTTGGGTACAATAAATAATATTATAAGTTTCTGTTATTTATGTGTAACATTGGTATCAGAGAAATTTCTTGTCAATGGACATATATGAAGGATTTATGATCTAGTAGAAAAAGTAATAAAAATAAATAACCATGCAATTGAAAGGGACTGTAACTTTAGGGAAATGATAGGCGAAAGCATTAAAGTAATAAAAGAAATAAGGAAAAATAACAAGAGCATGATCAATATGTGTGAAGTGTCTGAATTCCATCTCAAGGATAACATTGAAGAATTAGAGAAGGAAATTATGCGCCCCTCACTGAAACTTCAAGAGGTGTGATTTAGATACGCAACCAAATATCAGGAAACTTATCAAAGAAAATAATGGCCTTTTATAGGTTGCAGAGGAGTATACTCCTAAGAAAACTGTTGGGTGTAAATAGTGGTGCAAGAGTTGAATCTCAAATATCTAAAGAAGAGGAGTCCAAGGTTTCTGAGGAACCAAGAAGGGGAAGAATATCGTTCAACAATTTTTTTTAGTAGGATTTCAAGATACAGTTAAAAGAAGAGAAAAAGGATTTTGAAACTGGAAAGAGAATATGGAGATTGCTCATAAGGGAACTAAGCTTGGAGATTGCTTAAATATCTATACAACCATGGAAATACATGCATATTTCATGGTACAAATAGTTTCCACACGCTAATTGAAGCTCTAAGCAAACATTTTACATAGACAGGCTCATATATGATGAAGTGGTTGAAGTGAGTAAAGACAAGACTCTCAATTTATGTCGAGAGAGAGTTAAGTTTGCAGAGATTACAAGTCTTAGTTCTTTACTTTCAGAGTCCAATTTTGATGAAACCACACAGATATATATATTGTGAGTTATGTGGAGAAACGACAATAAATACGACTATGGTTTAACTAATTGTGTCATAAAGCCACAAGTGTTACTTGAAACTCTTTGTGGTTCACCTATGTACTTGGATCAACAGATTATGCAGTCCCATAACTACAAATTGAAAGTAGACTTATCCAGTGTGGGTATCATTTTATTTCAGTTGGTCACTTGAAGACTGCCATATTTTGACGATTCTCGGATTGAACTAATAAAGAATATTATTAGGTCAGATGAACTAAATTATTTCCACCTGATATTGTTGGAGATACATGGTGGGTCAATTTTAATGCCCACGTATTTATCTATATTAAATTGAGCACATAGATCTATGGACAAACACACAACTCACAAGATAGATCACACAATTTACTCAGCAATTGAAGAATGAAACAGTGCAAAAATGGCTTACAACTGTGAATGTTTTCATCAATAAAAAAGTAATTAGATAATAATTACAATGAAGTACAATGGCTAAATAGCCACAAGCAATTTGAATCCACATGAGGAAATTCGAATTGATTACACTCTACTTGACTGTAGGTACCTAAGACCTTGTCTAAATCATTATCATAGGACTCAATGGTTAACTGACCTTGTCTAAACCATCACCGAATTTCATCGGAGTTCTAAAACACAACTCAAGTGTCTAATTCAATGTTGACTGAGGCTAACAGACTGAGGTAGGTGAGAAATGTGCCAGTCCTGCATGCAGCCATGAAAACCTAGTGCTAACTAAATGTAGAGGACTATAACTTAATGTAACTGACTCCTAACTTAGCTTGACTATTCACCAACTCAACTTAACTAACCTTGGTTGGTATCGGCACTCCTAGTGGCTCCTAAATTGTAGGGATTGTCTAGGAGGATCCTAAACTGATGCATGCAAGTGAAATCAGTGGAAGTAGGCCTCAATTAGTGTTCCCCACACTTCAGTAACTGAAACATGTGCTCCAATTAGGCCAAGTGGACCCAATGGTGCTAGTGACTGAAAATAGACTAGATGGACTCTTGATTTAGACATGAATTCTGATTTAGACATATGACCAAATTGGAAAAGGGAGGATTAATAATCCTAACAATCTATAGTATTGAAAAAATAGCCATATTCGAAACTTCATTAAAGTAGGTGGTGACTTCTCGAAGAGTTACGTAATGAAGATTTTGTTTTTGAAGAGAAAAATGGTAGTTCCTTGATATTCATTTGAATCAAAGGTAACAAATACAATATTATGATACAGAGTATCATTTGCTTCTATTATATACAAATAATCCCATCAAAACAGGCCAGCGATCCAATATCACAAGGCAAAGAATAACATCACCCATAGCATGCCAGCAGTCTCAATCCATCACCAATAGAAACATTCCACACAGACCCATGAAACACATAACGAACCCTGAAGGTTTATCCAAAGAAACACTTGGGAGATAAAGAGGATCCCCTAAAGCAAAGGCATAAGGATGCCATGAGTAAAAAACTCATTCAAAACAAAGACATAGGCTTTTTAAGAAGAATATAGTCAAATATTTACTAATGAAGATGAGAAAGCTACATCGAGAAAAGAGGTACACATCCATTAAAAGAATAGGATGGTATCACTCCCAATCAAATATCCCTCCATCATTTCAATAAAGTAGAGTTTCTCCATCTCAAGTCTAAGTGCTTCCTTGGATAAAGCATACGCACTCGAATTGTGCTCCTTGTAAATGTGTGGAAATTTTAAGGTGAGGAAGGAGCACTTTACCTCAACTATGCACTCACACTAGTGTTCCAGATCCACAACATCTAAACAGGCCTCCGAGTTATCCCAATTATAAATACTTGAGAGTCCCCCCATACAGAGAGATAGGGTAAGCCCAAAGAAGCCGCAAATACCAAAAGAGACCAAAGGGCCATCAGTTCAACTCGAGTATTGGTGCCGACACCACAACCCAATTTGACCAGAAAGTAGTGAGAGGGGCTGATATGAAGTGTGAATCCAAAACCACCAAGATTTGAAGCTACTGCTCCATCGAAGAAACCAATTCCATCAAGACTGACCACTCTAAGAGAGGGACGCAAGACACCAATCTCACTAAACCCTAGGGCCTGAAATAAAAGAAATAAAAACAGAACCCTAAAAAAACAAAGACAAAAAATCCCAATAATAAGAAAACATGTTCCCACTTTTTTTCCATAGCTGGTACTAAGTCCTTAGGAAGAGGATGGACTCCATGCTAAGGAAGCAAAAAACATGAAGAGCAAGTCCTCATCATACCACTTCAGAGAGACGTAGGGAACATGCCCTCGTCAAACCGCCGCACAGAGACACCATGACGAAAACACCATTACAAAAAAAAACCAAGCTTTCCTGCAAATTTCATCATCGAGTGCCTGCCACGTTTCTCTGAGCATCAAAAACTTAGCCAATGGATGAAATAATTGTTACTCTTTCACTACCATGTGCCTAACCCATAGCTATAGAAAAAATACAAATTGTGACTATATTAAGTGGGAAACATTGGAAAGGGATATTAAAATAACTCTTAAACTCTAGTATAAAAAATAAGTCATAAAAAGGTAATAAGTCAAACGGAATGTTAAAGGGGGTATTTTTTAAAGTGGATATCATACGTTAGTAAGTGAATAATAATTATAAGGTGATGAAATATTTAAAATATATGTTAATTTTTTTTATTTAAGTAGATACCATACTTTATTAAGTGAATAAATAATTATAAGGTGATGAAATAATTAAAATATATGTGAAGAGTTGAAATCGAGGTTAAAAAAATATATTTAAGTTTCTCTTAAGTGGATCGGGAGATTTAAAGACCATGCTAAAAGTTTTTATAAATTATTAATATGCCACAATGAAAGTCAACTTTATTCAATTTTATTTTAAATAATGGGGTATCTTTTAGAGTGGATACCATACTTTATTAAGTGAATAATAATTACAAGGTGATGAAATATCTAAAATATATTTGAAGAGTTGAAATTAAGGAGGTAAAAAAATTATTTAAGTGGATATCATACTTTATTAAGTGAATAAATAATTATAAGGTGATGAAATATTTAAAATATATTTGAAGAGTTGAAATCAAAGAGGTAAAAAGATAATTAAATAGTAAATAATACTATCACTTGTATGGAGAGGTTATGCTACCTATCTTATTGTTACACAAAGGGATTGATGCTAGTAAAAAACAAGGAAAGAATGGAAGCTTGTCTTTGGAGGCACCTTGATTCTTTAGTATTCTCACAAAAAAATCCATCCCGTAAGAGAGATTTGCATAACTGCCATACTTACAAACAAATTGTTGGTCTATCTTCCTTCTCAACACCCTATCGACATACTTAGCATTAAGTGTCATTTATTAACCTTTAGGTCGTGACCTAATGGATTCCATGGGTGTTAACCATGGGGTAGAACATGGTAATATATATATATAGTTGGCCTACGATTAATGATTGGTCGATTAACAAAGTTATCCAAATATAATGGACACACACATTATCGATATTAATTATCTTATATACATAGGCATATAGAAGATATATACATAGGCTTGTATAGCTATATGCAGGTTAGGAACAATCCTATATGGGTACTACTAGGTGCTCATTAATTGGATAATAATCTAAGTATGGTTATGTGATTATAATATTATACTTATACGTGATTAAGATTGAAGTGAAGCATCATGAAATGGTGTAAATAAAAAGGTAGGGTATCCTACTTAATGATAATCATGGCATAATGTGATAATAATCTAAGTATGGCTATGTGATTATAAATATTATACTTATATGTGACTAAGATTGAAGTGAAGCATCATGAAATGGTGTAAATAAAAAGGTAGGGTATCCTGCTTAATGATAATCATGGCATAATGTGTAATTTAATTATAGAAGTAAACGATGGATTTGCAAGTAAATAAACAAGTACGAGGTGAGTACTAGATGCATGGATTCCTCCTATGAGTGAAATAATCTGGTGGAAAAATTAGCCTCAGTAGGATGATCTAATAATTTATAATCATAGTTGAGGCAAAGTAAGTAGCTCGACTTGCAGCCAGAACTTGTACAAGGACTAGTAATCCAGGATAGTATTCATATGTTTGTCTATATAAATAATGCCTGATATTAACAGCTACGACCAAGACAATGGAAGTTGTTTAATAAATAGCAACAAGGTAAGTATCACATAAACAAAAGTAAGCGCTCACACACTTACTTATTTACCAACTTATGTATGATAAGACTTAATATAATAAAAAATAAGAAATAAAAAAGAGTGTACAATGGGTAGATGATGATTTATGATTTTTAGTTACTTTTAGTTAATACTTTTTTTGACTGTGAGATTTTTATTTCAAAATAAACAAATGTAAAAAATGCAATTCCATTTCTTTTAATTTTATTTGAATACTTTTTATTTAGTTATATGAAGTATGCAATTTATGGTAAAATTTTAATAAATGTTTTTTAACTATATCTTTTTTAACATTTTATTTGAAACGAGGTAGTTTTGGGTGTCCATTTAAGTGTCTAGACTAAGCGGTTATAAATATTTGTAGGATTAATAATAAAACTCCTTATTCATGTGGGAAAATGTCTTTTATAGTTTTACAATGGGTCCACTTGAGTTAACTACCATTTCAAAGAAACAAGAAAGTAAATGAAATGGGTCCACCCAATATAACTAACAATGAACGAAACATTACATTAAATACACATAAATATAGAAATAAAAGAAAAATAATGCATAAGGGCATAGAACAAATATTAAAATGCACAATAAATGAGTTATCAAATTGGAAGGGTTGTCAGCTAACCCTTCAACAATGCAGGGTTATATAAATAATTGTACTTCTATTGACAAGTGTGAATTAAGGGTTAATAATATTAGGATCATGATTAATAATATTTATAATATGAGGGATACTAATATTAGTTGGTAGTGTGAGGGTTAACAATATTAGGGTTAGCATTAATATATTTTATAGTGTTAGGGTTAATAATATAAGTAGACAATATTAGGGTTAATAATATTTTATATATGGTCACGCTTAATGTTGTCTAGATTTTGATCTTTGTGCACTTCATTAAATTTATGATAGCAAATTATCTAGATTTTGATCTCTATGCATAGATATTAGTGTCCATTGAATTTATGATAGTATGTTATCTAAATTTTAATCTTCATGCTTAGATTTCGGTGTCCATAATATTTATGATAGTATGATGTCTAGATTTTGATCTTTGTTCATAGATTTCAGTGTCCATCACATTTATGATAGTATGTTGTCTAGATTTTGATCTTGGTGCATTGATTTCAATGTCCATAACATTTATGATAGTATGATGTTTAGATTTTCATCTCCATCGCTTTGATATGAAAATATAAAAAAAGTATCAGGTGAGACATTGCAGAAAGCCAAATAATAAAGATTGATATTGATCATTATGTAATTTATTTGTTATTGATTATAATCATCCTCTTACTTTCATACTATTCACATTTTTTATCATTCTACATTGTTATTTGATTGTTATTTCATTACTATTCCACTTGTTTCTCATGTAACTTTTGATGTACCATTCTTCATAGCACTCTAGATTTCAAATGATCAAATTCATTTCAAACAAACACATATACATGATGATGATCATCTACAAATTTGATTTCACTGTCCATGACTAGAACAAATTTAGATCCATCTAAGCTCTGGATTTATCGTGTGCTGAGAGGGATCAAATCCATTAAGGTGCAAACCCTTCTTCTACTTTTACAAACTAAACAAATGGTTGAACATCGATGGATTTGATCCCTCTACTAACATTGAAGTTAAAATGGATCTAAGATGGTAATTGCACCGAGAGTAACAAGGTTCTCTACAACCCAATATGGGGAATATGCTGTCACATAACATAACATAACATTACATAACATTACATAACATTACATAACATTACAACAAATAAAAAGAAATTTTTAATAAATTCATGTTTCCTCATAAAATAAACAAAATTAAAACCAAATGAAAAGTAATTAAAAAAATCAATATGAGTTCATAAAAAAAGAACAATTTGATCAAGCATCTTAACTCTGTATTTATCATGTGCCAAGAGGGTTCAAATTCTTCAAGGTGCAAACTTTTCCTCAAGTTTTTTCACTCTAAAAAGGTTAGAACCTTGATGGATTTGATTTGTTTCACATGAAAGATACATAGTTATGATGGATCTATGATGATTTATTATTTCAATGAAAGTTACATTGATTATTTTAGAAAAAAATATTTATTTTGTAAAATTTAAGTTTTTATTGTTTAGTAATCATAATAAGGGGACTGGACACTGATTTCGATTTGAAGGTATGAAAAATTCATATAATTTGTTGAAATTGTTAAAACAGATTCATATTTTCATTACCACCATGTCAGTCATCATCTGCTCTTCCCCCCTCAACCCGATAGAGCACGAGGAATGGAATCCCCTTCACTATTAAATAGCTCGTCAAGCTACCCCACTTCCCTTTATTTCTTTAACATAGGTTGGATACAAAAGCTCTAATGTTGGGAACCAAGGAATCTCCTACATAACTTAGATATTACCCATAAACTAAATGTAACAAATTCAAAAACACCTTATATATATTTTTAAATTACTTTGAAATAATTTCTCCTCTTCTCACTCATCACTAAATTAAATAGATAATACCATCTTCATCCTTTTGCGGGACTGCAAGTTAAAAATATTTAAATGTCACTTCTTACAAAATTGTAATAACCATGAAGAACTGTTCCTCCTACCGCTCTGGGTTAAATAAAGTCTCATGTCGATACTTCCACAATGGGATTCACTGTAGTTAGTATTGAGTTTTGGATTAGTTAATCTTTACTTGCATCAAACTAATAAGGTGTTATTATTATTTTTATTGCTTATGAAGTATAAGGTAATTGTTTGACATAGTTACAAATATATATAATAAATAAAAATTTGACACACTATGGATCTTCTCTTGGAACTGTTGAATATTTCCTTGGAGCAAAGGCCCTAAGTTAAGTTGAATCCCAAGCAAAATTGATATTATATTATTGGTTGAAACTTGGGAACATGAGGAGTCCAAGGTCCCTGATATAGACGGATATGTCCTATGGTCAATATGGAATACACATCCACGTCGTAGAGGCATTGGGGGTATATTCGGTTACATTAGGAAGAACATATCCCCACATGTTAGGTTTTATAAGAAAGACCCTTACGATCAATTTATTTGGATAGAGATCACAAACATTAATGATGAAAAAAAATTACATAGCCATTTGTTATTTTACCCCTATTGATTCCTCCTCCTATAAAAAAACCAATTTAGAAAAAATTTGTCATTATGATCGTTTAGAACATGATATTTCTTGTTTAAGGAAGGAAGGAAATATCCTTTTGATGGGTGACTTCAATGCTCAAACTCCCAAAAATGAAGCTATTCTTTTAAGCAACTATTCCAACCCTAATCCTCTTTGGTTAGACGAAGATCTTGATCTAGCTAACATATACAAAAGAAGTTTTGAAAATCTAGGTGAAAATTTGTTCGGGTATGAGCTGATCGAATTTTGTAGTGCTCAAGATCTTATCATTTGTAACGGTCTCATAGAATGCATAAACTCTAGCCAGATGACTTGTATCCATGGGCTTGGAAGTAGTCTGGTAGATTATGTTATATCTGATATCCCTATATACAACAAATTAATAGATTTCAACATCTTCAATGACCATGAGCCTGACTCTGATCATAGAAATTTAATTATAACTCTAAATATTTCCATGCATAGTGATCCCAGGGAGGAAAACCATCATTTCCAAAAGCACCTGATCTTTGATAAAAATAAAGCTGACATTTTTTGCCATAATCTAAAAAATGAACTGGTTCCTTTATCTAGCATGGAGAATATAGAAAATCTCTACCATAATTTTGCTACAACCCTCTCGCCATCCATTAACAAGTTCTCAATTGAAGTCTCGACTAAAACGAGCAATAATAGAACCAAACCCTGGTATGATCAAGAGTAGATAAATCACTACAAAGCATTAATTAAAAGAAAAAAATACATTATCTAAGTAAAAGGCAGGAAAATCTCCAACACCTCTCTAGTGTGGCTCCTAAGAAATTATGGAGGCAAATTCTAACTCGCAAAACAAAAGAAGAGAATAAAATTGCTTTAAAAGATTGGAATTCTTATCTTAAATTTTTTTATGAATCCTCAGATAACAGAAATAACATTCAAACCCTTCTTACAATGAAATGATTTTTCTCGTTAGAAGACACAAATTTTGGGGTTAAGCGCTTAACAAATGGAAAAGCCAAAGAAATTGAAGGCTACCAAGTGGAAATATTAAAAATTGGAGGGCATGTCCTCATTCCGCACAACCACAAACTCTTTAATCTAGTGGGCAATCAAGAGTTTCCTACACCTTCGACTCAAAGCTTCAATATTCCTATTTTCAAAAGTGGCGATAAAAATGACCCCTCTACTTATCGGACTATTATGATTATCCCTCTCTTAGCTAAGTTATATGGTATTATCTTAGAAAATAATATCAATGGATGGTTATAAATGGAAGGTAAGCGAGCTAAAGGCCAAGCAGGTTTTAGAAGGAATCATTCAACCACGGACCACCTCCTTACACTTAGGATCATTGCAGAGGAATATCGTAATATTAAGTCTAACCTATTTTGTTTCTTTGTGGATTTTAGAAAACCTTTTGATACAGTGCCTAGAAATAACCTATGGAATAGGCTAGAGGAGCTTAAGGTTCCTTTTGAGTTAAGAGTTGTCGTGATAAGGTTATACAAAAAGGTCATTGCCAAGTTTAAGAATAATGAGGGGTGGAAATAATATATAACTTATAATATTGGGGTTAAACAAGGTTTCCCCCTCTCCCCTACCCTTTTTGACATTTACATTGATAAGCTAGAAAAGTGTTTAGAAGAAGCAGGTTGCACCAGTACAATCTTAGCTTGGATAATTATCATCCTCCAACTTTATGCTAATGATATTGTTCTTATGTAAAGGTGTCCTTCTGATCTTGATAAGAAATTAAGAGTTCTTAAAGATTTTTTCTCTAACATGGGTATGATTGTTAACACTAACAAGACAAAAATTGTGATTATAAAATCTAAAAAAGACACCTATGCAAATTTTATTTATGATAATAGAAATCTAGAGGAAGTGACTTCTTACAAGTATCTCGGAATTGATATTCATCACAAGATCAATTGAAACTATAGCATTGAGAAAATGATTAATGGAGGGTGGAAAGCTTATTTTGATCTTGAAAATAACTGTAAACCAACCAATCTGGTCATGTGGGATAAAAAGAAGTTCCTCTTTGAAACTCTTGCCATCCATGTTATCTTGTAAGTATGGGGGTGAAACATTTCTAGAGGATGTTGGAAGAAGATTGAACAAATCCAGAAGTGGTTTATAACTCATAACCTCAAAATTAAAAGCAATACGCCTTATCCTATTCTCCAGATATAACTAGGTATTCCCCCCATTGAGAGCATTGTTATGACTAGGTACCTGATGTACAAGCATAAGATAAATAACATGGGAAATGAGAGACTTCCTAAAATTGATTTAAACTCAAGTCAAAACCAATTACGCCTCAATGGGTGTTGGTGTAAAGACACCATGCTTGGTTAAACCATTGCGGCATTAATGAAAACGAGATTTTGCAGTACATTGACAATGCCAAAAATATTATTACTTCTAAGTTTAAAGAGAAATTCTAGTGTGAGGAAAATTTAGCGGTTAAGAGAAAATTAAGATACTATAAGGAGGTCATTAATCCTAACTTGGAAGATCAAAAGTACCTCTCGATAGTAACTAGCTCATGGATGAAAATTAATATAGCCAAGATTAAAATGAACTGTCATGAACTCCATAACGAAACATGGCGTTGGTCCATTCCTAAAACTCCATGGGAAGAAAGGGTTTTTCATTTGTGTGATTCTATGAGTGTTGTGGATGAAAATCACTTTCTCTTAGAGTGTATGCTTACACCCACTTTATATCTGAGTTTCATAGTATTTGCTACAATACAAACCTTTATAACCTCCTAACTTTCCAAAACTATAGTGAGCTTGGAAAGCTTCTTGGCAAGCTTTTTGAGCACACGAACAAGATTTTAAAGTAAACTAAGTATTTCCCTTCTTAAGGTCTGATAGACCAAAGTTGTCTCAGTGGACATTAATAATCATCATCGTCATCATCATCATTGTCATTGTCGCCGTCATCGTCGTCATCAACATCGTCATGGTCATCGTCGTCCTCCTCCTCCTTAATAAATTAACCATGCCTACCATGAACACAATGATCCATAGTCAATATAGATGCAATGGTGAGATGATTAACACATTAATTACAAAAATATACTATATATATATCATAAAATGGTATATAACATTGTTTTACTTATAGGCCAATGGTCCTTTCTATCGTGACTCATACGAATTGAATGTTATCACATAGCACCTAAGGTGTTAATACACATTTACTTCATACAAAGGGAAAACATGATTTAAGTTTAAGGACTAAAGGTTGTAGGGAGAGCCCTAGAAACCATACTTGTAATAATCCTTAACATAACACTACCCATTTATGGATTTAACTACCAGGTGAAGGCCAGCTCGTGGGAAGTGAAAGGATGTGCAACATCCATTCAATCGACTTCCACCTGGACTGTGCATTAAAATGTGGTATGATTCCTTGTAAAAAGTGAAAAGGGGTTTGCAATATTGAGTTTAATACTATGAGTTTCATTTTTGCATTTGTGGGGAGCTCTGTGAAATGAGGGTTTTGGAGCTAAGCTCCACCTCTTGACCCTGCTGCATTGTTTGGACCTCTTAACTTGTTTCATGGCCAACAATGGTTGTGATATTGTGTATGATATTTACACACAATCTCCACCACTTACTCTAGGTAAATGATGTATTGTTCAATTTTTTTTATATTCTTTCTTCCAGTTAAGCATTCATGATTGAATACATTGTGTTCTAATATAGTTCGTGGGTTGTATTACATGTATATATATGGCGTTGCAGGTCTTGAATGATGGGTGAAAGAAAACATGGTGGGATCTCTTGGTACTCCCACCCAGTAAGTTCAAGACTATAGGATTTTTCCGCCATCCATGATTGATTTGGTTTAATTTTTCTTAGCACACTTGTAATGTGACTTATAAATAACTAGCAACAACCATATTATTAAGATTAATATGTTCGGAATACACAAAGAGACATATATTTGACATATTGATAATGTTTTTTTCCTAAAGTATGTGTCAATTATTTGTATCCAATAATAATCTAATATACCAACCACTTAATTTGTGGTTGTTAAGCTCATAGTAGTATCTTCATTGGAATTAAGCAAACGCTTGTATCCAATAGTTAATTTAAAAGGTTAATATAATGTTATGCTAGATGGAGTTTCACAATCACATGAGCTGAGCATTACGATGCCACTAAGTACAGTCGTCACATGAGTTCAAAGGATTTTGTTAAGAGTTTTGAGGATTTTATTAGGAGTTTGACTGTCACATAAATTGCACATTATTTCAACTCCTAGATGTAAAATGCAGTTTCAATAAACCTCCTCCACATTTGTTAAACTAGTAGTTATCTAATATAACTGTGATTAGAGCTGAAGTTAAGTTAATAGTTGTAGAATAATTGGAATTAAGTTAATAGTTGTATCTAATAGTTAATGTAAAAGATAATTAGATATGGTCATGATTAGAGTTGAAGTTAAGCTAATAGGTGTACACTTAATGGAGTTAAGCTCGTAGTTGTATCTAATAATCGAATAGTTGAAGTTGAAGTTTAAAATTTTTCATCTATCATGAAACATTTTGGAAGACCCATAGAATAAATTTAGACAATACACTTAGTCTCATTCTTGTCCTTAGATGAAAAAACATAGATAGTAGTCCACACAAAAATCCTAATATATATACATTTATCGGCCTAAATATGCAAGGAGAATTTACAAATAGAATTGGATTATAATATTGAAGTTTCATTTTATTTCAAATCTTGAAAATTGAGATTTTAGGTATTTATTAGCTTATAACTTGAAAATGATGTATTGCACTCATTGTTTGTTGATATTTTGAAAAATAGTTTAAAATTCAACATGCAATATATTTGTTAAGAAAAGTTAAAGATAGTTTTTAACTTAAAACTTCATTATAAAAGATTAGTTTTCTAATTAAAGCTTCATTATTAAAGAGTTGATTTTTCATCAAAACTTCATTGTTGAAGTTCATAATTCGAGATAGAATGTTCTTTGATGGGGATTTAAAAACCAAAAACATAAAAAAATGTATGACAAACAAAGATAAATCCAAATTCCTGGGATTCATTTGTCAATATTCAAAGATTGGATTTGAAAAGGCAATGAATGAGATTTGAAATTAAATCATTAAGAAATTTGGCAACAAATAAGGAGAAGACTAGCATTCCAGTTAAAGGTAAATTGTTGCATTTAAGGGAGAACTAAGTTTACTAGCTCGCCATTAAGTTGCCACGTCAAATATCAAACAATTCTATCAAATCACATGAGTTTTACCACCAACTCGTTGCAAAAAGAGAGTAGATTATTCAACTATTATATCATCATATCTCTGCTAGCAAATACAAACAAACCACATTACAAAGAGTAGAATTTGAAAATTTCCATGAAATCGAAGATTGCTACTATATTATCGTTTTATTAGAACAATATTAGTTTTCCTCTAATTAGTATTTTGGGATTAGTGAAAAATTCAAAGCCCAAAAACCTTAATGATATGTGTCATTGTCAAGGGGTCATTATAAAGGAGATTACTACGAAAAAAGTAATGAATTCAAAGATGTGCCAAATCATTGTGTTATCACACCATGTGGAGAGTATGTTGCATCAAATTATATATACTAATGGAAGTGAATGAATGTGGATATAAAAATCACGTTATTCAGAGTTTATTCCACTTGTTTGCAGCATGGATCACATAGGTAATTAAATAATTTTTGGAATGTGAAGTAACAATCACAATTTCATGTGATAAAGGATAACAAGGACTACGATGAATTCACTAGAGAAGAAGAGATCGAAAATACCTCAACATCACTGGAATTGATCACCATTAGCCTTCAAATAAAAGGACACATTCAAGACTGAAACAATTATGAAGCCAAAAATCATGAAAGAAAAGTGTTAGATCTGCAACTTCACATCACTCTACAAGATCTTGTAAAGAAATCAAAGATTATTGGACGACCTTCAAATCGAAATGTCATCGTGTCATCATACCAAGAGGCCATTCCGTCACCAAAACATTTGTTTTGAACTAAATTTTGGCGAGAGATCACAATGTTTATGTATCACGTGATATTTAATATTTAATTTGCTTATGGATCCTAACCTCCTTTAAAAAGACTCAAAACATAATTAATATGTATATGGAAAACCTAAACAATTCATGCGAACCGCATATTAGCTAGATGCTCAACTATCACATGGAGGAGTTTATTAGGAGTTTGGAGGAGTTTATTAAGAGATTGAACGATTTTATTAGGAGTTTGACTTTACACCACTACACATTAGCTAGACTCCTAGATGTCAAATGCAGTTAAACTAAGCCTTAAGCAATTAGACTTGAAGTTATGCTAATAGTTGTAGAATTATTGGAGTGAAACTAATAGTTGTATTTAATAGTTATCCAATATAACCATGATTAGAGTTGAAATTAAGCTAATATTTGTAGAATAATTGGAGTTAAGCTAATAGTTGTATCTTATTGTTAATTTAAAAATTAAAATATCAACAATTGTAATTCAAGTAAAAGTGATGATTGGAGTTGAAGTTAAGCTAATAGTTGTATCATCAATGGATTTAAGCTCATAGTTGTATCTAATAATTGAATAGTTTAAGTTTACGTTTAATTTTTTCCAAATATCATGAACTGTACTTATTAGATGTTAACTAAGTTGTTTATTTTTTTTTTGAAATTATTAATTATGAATTTTTGGATGACGTCCATAGAATCAATATGGACATTACATTTGTCTTATTCTTTTCCATAGATGAAAAAGAATATATGGTAGTCCACCCCAAAATTCTAAGATAAATATGCCTATCAACGTAACTATCAATGCAACGAGATGCATGAGTTTATTAAGACTTTGGATGAATTTATTAGGAGTTTGAAAATTTTTATTAGGAGTTTGACTTTTACATGACTGCACATTAGCTAGACTCCTAGGTGCCAAATGCAGTTGGACTAAGCCTTATGTGATTAGAGTTGAAGTTAAAAGCTAATAGTTGTAGAAACATTAGAGTTAAGCTAATAGTTATCCAGTATAATTGTGATTAGAGTTGAAGTTAAGCTAATAGTTCTAGAATCATTGGAGTTAAGCTAATAGTTGTATCTAATAATTGATGGAGTTAAGCTCATAGTTGTATCTTATAATTGAATAGTTGAAGATTGATTTTTATTTTTACAACTATCACTAACTGTACTTATCACATGTTAATTAAGCTATTTGTTTGAAATTATTAATTATTAATTTTAAGCGATGTCTATAGAATCAATATTAACAGCACACTTGTCTCATTTTCATTTAGTTTTGGACGATGCCCATAGAATCAATATGGACAGTACACTTGTTTTATTCTCATCCGTGGATGATAAACCATAGATAGTAGTCCACCCCAAAATTCTAACATATATACACCTATCAACCTAATTATGGACAACCTCTTTTGGATACAACTCTTAATCCTATATGTTGTTGAAAGGGACCACATGGTCGATGCCATAAGAAATAGAGCTTGAAGTGTTTATGTAAACCCCCACTTTGTTTCTTAATTTTAATGAATAAATGGTTATAATCCTTCACGACTATCTCATGGGTATTAACCCCAATAAAGAATATGTGCATTTTTATCTTGTATCTTAATATGGAATGACTTAGTGTCGATCTCTATATAGTGGATATGTATATGGTTCTTTAGTGTCGATCTCTATATAGTGGATATGTATATAGGGAATTGTATAAGAGTTTTAATAATATGAAATATTTTGAATCCGTAAGGGTTTGAACTGAATACAAAATATATTATACATAAACTACGTGCAACGATATAGACATGTGTTATAATCAAATACAAATGTATAGAGTCTAACATGTATGCAATTGTTTAATGTGTGAGTTACAATGTATTTATTTTATATATAAATAGTATTTGTATGGAAGAGTGGTTATACCCTTAGATTTAAACTATGTTTACGCTGTAAGGCATTTTTCTCTGAAGTTCTTTGGTAAAGCACTGTTCATTTCGTCAACTATTCAGCCAACTGTGCTCCTCCACGTGTCTTCTTCGTGATCTGCTGGTGCTCCACGTGTCTCCTTCGTGATCTGCTGGTACTCCGCGTGTCTTCAAATTGACTCTATATAAAAGTCCGGCCTTCCGGATCTTTTGGAGGTAAAGGTTAGAACCCAGTCCGAGCTCCTCTGTAAGTGACAGCATTGATGGTTGGACCTGCCACTTAACCCCCATCCCCGCGTGTCTCCTTCGTGATCCGCTGGTCCTCCGCGTGTCTTCAAATTGACTATGTATAAAACTTCCGTGCTGATAGTCAGGCCTTTTTGGATCTTTTGGAGGTAAAGGTTAGAACCCAGTCCGTGCTTCTCCGCAAGTGACAACATTGATGGTTGAAGGTTTCCGGTCGGTGCCTTATTCTGTCCTCCCATTTCACTGTCCTCCCATTTCGCAATAAACTCTGGGTATTCACCCTACAAGTTTCAGTGTTCGTGTGTTTTCCACTTCTTTGTTTTCCACCTCTTTGCTAAGAATTGTTCATAGGCTTTGTCGTGACTCTTGAGTTGGTCAGAACCACAGTTGTCCGACGATTCTGGAGTGCCATGGGCAATTTCTGGAGAGCCCATCCTGTGAAAGAGCCCATCCGAAACATGAATTGACTGTAGGGTTGGTCAGATGATTAGAGGATGGCTTCTGTTTTTTTCTCAATTTGGCATTTATTCTGAATTCATTAAAACCCATAGATAGCTTTCTATTCATGGACGAGGTGGTTGAACTTCTTGTCATGGCGACCGCCCCTCCCTCCTGCATAAATGGTGTTTACTAGTCACATTTAGTTTGTGGTTTTAAAGGATTTACACTATTTGGGTTTGCACAGAGAAGTTGCATTGTTTCTAGGAATACCTTTGCAGGAATTCTGATTCAAAGAGCCAAAGAAGAGGAAAAAAACACAGGTACTTTGTTTTTCCACTGCTCCTGGATTTCATTCTGTGCAATTTCATTTCTATTGCAAATTTGTTGTGCAAGACTTCTAATCAATTGAATATTAAGATAATACACTAGATTAGAGCATTACCAATTACAATTATTCAACTGGGGAATAATACACTTGATTTTAAATTCTATGAATCAGAGTAAATTACCTGTTTAGCATGGACCAAAATGCGGTTTCTCTTGCAAGATCTGATCCAGGATTGTTAGTGTCAATCTTGTAGGCTTGTCTAGGTGTTGTCATATCTTCTGCCCTCTGCAAACCATTCATCAATTTCCGCAAAATTGCCATTAAAAGAATCGGGCACCGCAGCTGGCCCGGCCACTAAACTGCCATTCTCGTATAGCTTAGAATAATTCAAAACCCCTGAATAAATAGTAGGGTTCCATGGTGTGGTTTGGTAAATTATATATGCAGTTAATTGGGTGGATGACGGAACACAACCCTCTTGTAGAATGTAGCGGATGCAATAACAAAACGATGAACCTCCTTCTGTTGAAGAGCACCTGCTTATCTTATCCTTCAGTCCTTTGGAAAACCTACTTGCTTATAAGAACTGGATGAACTAATATGTTATTTTTGATATAGATTTAATTGCAAAATCCAAAACTATCATTGATTTTCCCCTGTTTGTCTAGGATTGAGTTTGTTTATTTATGTGGCACTACATTATTTTTACCGCTGGCTCATTCCTACTGAAGTTGAATTGTCGTGGCCAAAATTTAAGATTTAGAGGAATTACTTTGTGGGGAAGTATGAAGAGAACATTGTTTATGTGCAGGAGAGGGATTTGTCTTTGGCTTTGGAACTATAGTTGGAGCAGAAGATCCTGAATCTGATCCAGGCTTTGGCACAGTTACTGCCAGAAGAACAACCATTAAAAGCATCACCATCAAAATCATTGAAACAAACTGAAACCAAATTAATTTCATCCTATAAAACAATAATACTTGGGAGAAGCTGGTTGTCTCCAGCATTTCCACCTTGAAGTCTAGCTAAAACTCTGACCATTGGGCCATTGTTGTAGGTTGCAGGTTCTATTTGCTCATAGTTGTCTCTTGAATCTACGAAGTTATCATTGTGATCGGGTCCTCCAACAATAGCACCAACTAAAATATTCGGATCATTTCCTTGGTGGTTGAACCATGTAGCATATCCTCCTTTACATCTCCCGAATGATGAATCTTGTTTGTATGATGCAATGGAGGAAGCTCTATGATGGACTTGGCGAGGATAGTTTGGACTATATCCCACCATGTAGCTTGTAGCTCTTGGATTGTCACTGAGTATGTAATCAACCTACGAGAACCTCGTTTTAGCCAAAGGACTGAATAGGAATTAAGGCCTTTTAGATCTTGGACTCATTAATCTATCTTCGTGATAAGGAGGTTTTTAGCCCATCATTGGATTTACAATTATTATACCTACGACTTAGCTAATGCCAACAACTCAGATGGATTTACTTCTCCACTGGGGCATTGCAGTTGCTTGCCAGCAGAAGACAAATAATCAGAGTAGACTGTGAGAAGGAATGAGGCACTCATCACAAAATGCATGTTGTTCCATTTCTGCCAATACAATAGCCCACCTGAACAGCCAATGATGCACTCATTTAGTCCACTTTGTGGCTTGCTATCAAGATAAAATGATGTATGTATTCTGGAAGGCAGATTGTTGAAACCAAACCTGGTGTTCGCTGTACACTGTGGCCAATCTTCTGAAGGCACGCACACATGAAATATTCATCTTTTTCTTGATATTGTTGCATTACTTCTTTGTTTTTCCCACCCCTTCCTTGCATGAAGAACTGATCACAAACCAAATACAATGTCAATTGTTCAATCGATTTCTGTCCAAACTAAATGAGTTGATTGGCAGTCCAATCTGGCCATTGGTATTGAGGCTTGCATTGTAAGTTCATGGAAAATACTACTTATAACTAGGTAAAGTTCACTGGACATATTGAGATTTCAAATCATGATCAATTGTTGCAAAGCCAACTACTACGACCCATCTCATAAATTACTACTCCTAATCGGTGATCGCGTGCGAATGTTCCACCATCATTAACCTCAGGGCCTGCTTTCAAATAAACTCCATGGGCTAAGTCTAGTAAGGGAAAGGAAGTCGTGGTTAAAACCAAAATAGTCGGGACACTTGTACTTTAGGGCCAAGTATGCCCACTCCGGAATCCTCAGAACTGCCCTAGGAACTACTACCAGAACTTATTAGATCGAATGGGGTCAGTATACCATTGCTATTAACCTTTAGTAGGAAGAATGAATGAAATGAATTTAGAACTTTTCACTTTTGACTTTAGACATCCTTTGTAGGCGCAGGGTCCAAAAATTGGACTGGTCATCTCTTTATCAGCCCTATTTTCCCTTTCTTTCCAAACTGAAAAGAAGGAGTATCTGACCGAATAGTATTCCCAGTGATGCTTACATGGTAATGTTTACGCCGTAAGGCATTTTTCTCTAAAGTTCTTTGGCAAACCACTATTCATTTCGTCACCTATTCAGCCAACCATGCTTCTCTGCGTGTCTTCTTCGTGATCCGCTGGTTTATTAGTTGTGCTGATTTTGAATGCTGAATACTGTTCAGGACTTTATTTTTATCATTCGTTTAGATTTCTTCTACTTATTGCTGAACAACACTAAGAATTCTACTCAAATATTCAACTGTATCGAGTTATAATATCTTCAAAATCGTAATACAATTGGAGTATGTGATAAATGAACCTGACATAATCAACTTCAATTTTTTAAAATTGTTTGTTTTCTAGAATTTCTGTCAAAATTAGCTCATACCAAGGAAACTTTTAGACAACTTCAGCTAAATTCTAATCTACAAGTACTGGTATCTCTTACAAACCAAATAATAGGGTAGTGTCTCAAAACTACAAGATGGGTTTGTTTTTACATGGAACCGCTTTCATAATTCCCAATATTTCTGATTCTCAGAAAACAGCTTTTGCAACAATTACCCCCAGCTATTTACCCAAGGGAGGCTTTTACATAGAAGCACTCTTTCAAAATTCTCAATGTAGTTGTTTCTCAGAAAACAGCTTTTGCCACAATTACCTCAGCTGTTTACCCATTCCCTTATAGCTAGAAGGGCTTGATAAAAGCAACAATTAAAATCCAGAATATACTTGGTTCTTAAGGTGGAATTTACAATTTAACAGTAAAAATCCAGAATATTCTAGAGATTACAGGCAGCTAAGAAATGGAAAATATAGCATTCTGCAATCAAGAAACAATTGTATTTAAGGAAACCAAAATGGATAAAGGATTAAAATTTGTTTGAAAGAAAGGGGTGAGAAGCAATTTTCTGAAATGAATCCCGACATTTGCTATGAGAAGAAACTGTATCAATGTCACTTTGGTTGCCAGGCATTAAAATTGAGAAATGTTCATTATGAAAAACTAAACTTAAAAATCATTGGTGGTATAAAAAATAGAACAAAGAGAGCAAAGATGTTAGAGTTGCTTACCTTTATCCAATTCAAGCTCTATTGTATCCAACTCCATCTCAAGCCTGGTTACTATATACTGCAGATGATCAACATGGGTGTCCACAATGTGCACAAGGAGATTGGAGACCTTAGTGGGCATAGGGTTATTAGCTTCCTCGGAATGGTTCATAGTCAACAGAAACTCCAGCACATGCTCTCTGATGACAATTCCATTGGGCTCTATGGTATGTTTTGAGTTGTTCTCCTCCTTCCCCCATAAGTGGGCCTGGGATGAAGGACTCTCCACACTGGGGATCTCAGAAAGCAGAGATTGGCCCGTCGAAGAAAATCCCAGCCTTGGCACCTTACCCAGAGACACTGTAATCACAGTAATCTCGCTGATCCTGGAAGCAAGCCTTTGGGTGCATTTGCTAACAGTGGGGCCTGGGGAATTTACCCTAAACACAGGAGCACCATCTACATTCCCACAGAAGGGCCCACTGCTCACGAGAGATAGGATATCTTGAAGCTTCAGAGGTGGGAAAAGAACAACAATCAAGTATTGTGCGGCCACTTCCAGTCTCTGATTAGATCTCGGTAGTTCAACATGGTGCCAATAGAATTCCCCGCCCTCCCCTTCACTCAGATCCCAATCCTTGTCAAAGAAATTGTCCTGCCCATCAAATTTGTAAGCAGATGAATGTATATGTTCAATGCATGGAATACATCTTTTAGATTTAGTGAACCTTCTATAATGCACATAACTATATGCACGTAGACACCAAACCAATGGAGTGCCCCTGTATTCTTTGGGTGCATAGTTATTTAAAGGCATGAGGGAAATTGCATATGTAATAAGCTTTTGCAGATTTTCTTAATAGGAATAAAATAAAATAATAAGCTACAGAAAAAAATGAAAAAGGTGAAAGTATTTCATGGATTTTTTGTATATTCCTTACGTCAACCAACATTTTGACATACGCTGAAAACTTTTTATCTGTAAATGCTTGTAACACAAGTTGTGAATAGTCTTTATATATTGCATGAGGGAACCAGAATTTTACACACGAGGAGAAAGCCTTTTTTTATTTGGGGACTTTAGAATCCATTGAGTGCAGAGTGCACTCTGCAAGTCATTTTCCCTTTTTAATTAATGGATTCTAAATTCATTCCAGTCCAAAGACCTTACCGTTATGTTATCACTTTCATATGAATCAAATCAATGTCCATAGAGTTCTGCCATGTTGAGGATAAATGATAAATGAGTAAGGCAGGTTACCTATCCAAGAGGGTGCAAAAATAAGTTTTAAGTAGAAATTCTGCAAAAAATTGATGTTTGGCATAGTTTTATAAGTTAAAGTTTCAAAGATAGTTTTCCATGTCCTAGAGATTTTGAGGGTCTCTCTCTAAAACTTTCAAAAATCCTAAAACAATCTAAAAGAAAAACTAAAACTGTGTCCCCTTTGGATTTTTCACTTCACCAAACTCCAGTAAAAATGAAATTTTCTAAACTGTTTTGGATAAAGCATTAAGTCATAAGTAATGAAATGCAACAGGAGAGATGGATGATTCCACATGCAAAGTAAAGAATAAGTTTAAATATAGACAACTGTACTAAAACTTAAAATTGAACATATTTTAGAATTTTCACTTGCATCTTCAATCAAATCAAATCACAGACTTGAATGGAACGCCGTTAGGTGTTTTTCTCTGAAGTTTTGTTCTAAACAACTGTAGATGTCGTTGTCCCTCTTGCCAGTGCTACTTTTACGCGTGTCTCCTTTCGGGCTACGCATTTTTCATAGGTTTCCTGTATTGTCCACTAGGACAAAGCAAGGCACCAACTGGAAAACTTAATCAATTAAGAACTCGGGAATGGGGGTTAAGTGGCAAGTCCAACCATCAATGCTGTCACTTGTGGAAAATCCTGGACTGGGTTCTAACCTTTACCTCCAAAAGATCCAGAAGGCTGGACTATCAACACCAAAGTTTTATACTACCCAGCAAGAGTCAATTTGAAGACACGTGGAGGACCAGCGTATCATGAAGAAGACACGCGGAGAACCAGCAGATCACGAAGAAGACACGCAGAGAAGCACGGTTGGTTGAATAGAAGACGAAATGAACATTGGTTTCCAAACATTTTTCTTCCTTCTACAGTCTGGTGATTTTTGGAGAGTCATGACTCTTGTCCAGCGATTCTGGATTGCCGTGAGGTGATTTCTTGAGAGCCCATCCCGTGAAAGATCCCGTCTTGTAGAAAGATCCCACTCGATGATTTCTGGAGAGGTCTGAGCAACAACTATAGGAAGTGCCTTTGTTTTGGTTTAATGCTCGATGTTGTGAGATAACTGAAATCAGAAGTAAACCCTGGCTCCTTCAGGGTTCTGAACAACTTAGTCATGTGTTGCAGCACATTAGTACCGGAGAACAGACCACATTATGAAGACATTTTGGGTTTCTCACTCATAGCGGTTTCAGCTTACGGTATTCATTTTCCCCTTTAGTTTACAATCCTTGTTGAGCTGTACAGAAACGTGAAGTGACTCTATGGTTGGTCATATTCAATATGCACTCTATAGTTCACTTCAAGTCATGAAGAAAAAGTGTTTTCCAACATTTCCAATCCAAATACCAGTATGAACTAGAAGGTACTTTACATAAGACCAGAATGAACTAAAAAGTACTTTACATAAGAGCAACTTCCTTTGGTTCTTGTGAAGGTCCCTCCTATGTTCTGGGCTTCTATAGTTGCTTGGTGAGCTTAAGGTATAAGAGATGCTAAAAAAATAGGTCTTTACATTGAAGTTAAAGTTGGCTTTTAAAATCATTAATAAGAAAACAAGAGGGGTGGCTTGCTTTTGTGAGAAAATGGGCTTCTAAGATAAGAATACGAAAGATCAAGCGAGGCTCAAAGTAGCATACCAATCGCCCTTTGAATAGAAGTAGTTTACAAGTTGATTTTGTTCAAATGGACACTGTGCCTCGACATAATCATGTACCAAAAGTTTGGTACCATTAATGGATAAAAAAAATAGGAAGTGTTAGAGTTTATATCATTGCCCTGTGTATAAATTGTGAAATTGAAGTATGGCGCAAACTTACAATTATATACAAAAATATGGAGTTCAGATGTCCTTGAAAAGAGAATTCTTACCAAAAAAAAATTATGGTAATTTTAAAGTTTGTTGGTTGAAACTATGTAATACGTGTACTAGTCCAACGAAATTTGCCGTCATTGTGAAATGGAAATTAATGTAAACAAAATAAACATAAGGTAAATTATACTCTGAAAAGGATAGCACCATGCAATTTTAATCATAAAAAATTGGAGTTGTCTCATGCTTCATCAAACTATTGCTTCACTCATTTTCTTTTCTAGGCTGATGTTGGATCTAGGATGCCACTTGCTTGGTATTAGAAACTGGCATATTTCTGGTGGTTTCATTTGTCTTCCATATATTATATAGAGAGATATTCTCAACCTTCATTTTCTTTATGAAGCTTCCTGACTTTGCTCTTTCTCCATATAATTCTTGCCTTGTGGTGACAAACTCACAATAGAATCACATTAGGGCCAACTGCATCTGTAGCAACAACAGACCTCAAAGTGCAATCCATAAATTTGATGGCTCTGTTCATTGAATAGTTATATTGTTCTGACTTCCAACCTTCAATGAAAATAACAGCCCGAGATGGATAGTGTTGACCAGGCCAATGTTGATGGCATCTAAAGAGTGTTCTCAATGTTATTCAAAGCGTTCAAATTTATTCCCTTTTCCATACTTCAACTTAGGAATGATATTCATTTCTGCAACGTGTACCCATTTCCTCGTTTGCGATAATATTGTCAAGGCTTTCCTATTTATTATGGTTTTGCTGTAGATTTCAATTTATTCTAGCTTTTGAAGTAGTAGAGGCTAGGAAATAAAGGCACAGTTTTCTCTAACAAAATTTTGCAAAAGGAAGCATTTACTTAAAATGAATGCATGCATAACCCGTTCTGACATTTTGACCGCTACCACTTCTTCTTGGCAGTACTTTCATGTAACCTATTTGGAGCTTCGAGCTTTATGTAACAATTAATAATGTTGGAGCTTGAGTGCCGAAAAACATTTCTGTTGTTGAACATTGCGGTTTTTTGCATTTGCCTTTTGCACATAAACATCTATTGGCATCGCTTTAAAAGGGCAATCTTTGACAGATTTGGGTTTCACTTCTTTAGTAACACCACTCAGTTGTCCATATGCTTCAACACCTCTGTCTGCTGCCCTGTCTGTATTTTCAATTTTTATGTTTTCACTAAGTTCTTTAATAATGATGCATCTCCCATGCCTCTTGAATAAGTTTTTCTGGTGGATGTTATATCGTGTTATTAGTCGTCCCTTAACTTGAGTTAAGACTCTTGGTAAAAAATTTGTATCTACTTGTGAGTTTTTTACTATTACTACTTTATTCTTTATTTAAAGCGTTCAAATTTATTCCCTTTTCCATAGTTCAACTGAGGAATGCTATTCATTTCTGCAGTGTGTACCCATTCCCTCGTTTGCAATAATATTGTCAAGGCTTTTCTATTTATTATAGTTTTGCTATAGATTTCAATTTTTTCTAGCTTTTGAAGTAGTAGAGGCTAGGAATTAAAGGCATAGTTTTCTCTAACAATTTTTTGCAAAAGGAAGCATTTACTTAAAATGAATGCATGCATAACTTGTTCTGACATTTTGACCGCTACCACTTCTTGTTGGCACTACTTTCGTGTAAACTATTTGGAGCTTGGAGCTTTATGTAACGATTAATGATGTTGGTTTTCATGGAAAACTGTTATGTCTGTTAGTGTTCTTAAAATATAATATATTCAAAGTTTCTTTTTAACAATGTTGGATCCTTTGACTTCTATGGACGGTGGTAAATGGAATATGTTGAACCTTTCATTTAATCTTTGTTACCTAGTATGTTGGATCCTTTTATTTATAGTTGGTTTTGGTTATTCCTACATACATAGTAAACATTACTAAGTGACCCTACCAACTCCTCTTAACCTCTATTCTATATTCCTATCCTTATCCCATTGCTATCAGCTCTTATTTATTCTTCATCCATTGCATCATCGCTTCTCCCTCGTTACCTATCAACTACAATGAATAAGAATTCCATTATCCTCTCCCACTCTTTTCAGCACATAAAGGTTGTATATAATGTACATATATTGTGATAGGAATTTGATGTAAACTTACAAGGTCATTTGGCTAAATAATTGAAACATTTTGTATATATTTTTAGTATACATTTTGTATATATTGTTACGAATAGTGCTATTAAACTCTTAGAAGAATATGATCAACTCAAGTGGTCCAAGAATAGTGGAGCAAGGGTATACACTATCAAGTTGGGTTATGCTGCAAGCATTGAAGAATGCCTTCTTTCATATAGAGTCTATTTGGAGAGAGCAGTCTAGAAATCAACATTTCCTTTAAAAATAAAGATCGTTTTATGGTTATAAATAGCCAAGAAGCTCTTAACCTAGGATAATAGACATAAAAGAAACTAGACATGCTAAGAGATGCATACTTTGCAAGCACGATTTAGATATTGTAGACCACTTGTTCATGGCCTTTTAATTTGAGTTATCTGTTTGGAAGGAGGTAGTTCTTGTCTAAGTAGGATGAGATAAGAGTAACTTGGTGAACAGTCTCTTCACACAGAAGGGCTCAAAATTTATGCCAAAAACTTACATATCTGACATAAAACACTTTCTTGTGCATTCTCAAGGTGCTCTTAGAGAGGAATGTAACGAAAAAATGTGGCACTTCTTTGCAAAGAAGAGCCTTCTCTTCAGTAGACATATTTGAAAGTTTGTTGAAGGGTAGATTTGGTATGAAGTTATGATGCAAATCTGAAGTAGTTATTGAGGATTGTTTTGGCACATTTCACAAAGAAAATAACTTTGCTTATGCATGGAATTAAAAAATTATTCCCATGAAGCAATGAATATATGAAAACCTGAAATGTATAAGTGTACAAAATTACCTGAATTAATGGGCCATGTAGAGACCTTGCAGTTTTTAAGCTTGGATGTGGGAGCAGTACTAATGCTAGAGCAGAACTTTTAGCACTTTGGGCATCATTACGGGTTGCCAAATATATTGGGCTGCCTTACCTACATATCTTTGGTGACTCCTCGGTGATTATAAATTCAGAAAAGCGGGAATCCACCCTTCACATGGTGAACCCTGAGGCTTGGTGCTACAACACCAGATTACTCATATTCTCATTCGCTTAGGTGGATTTAGTCATGTCTATAGGGAACATAACAAGAGGGCAGACATCTTCTCCATGGAGGGTTTGTGTATGGCTCCAGGTCACCTATTAATTTATACTAAATCTTATGATGATGAGTTTATTGGGGAAGTCTCAATCCAACTTTTTTAGAATTTGCTCATTCTATTTCAGATATTTATCTCATGGATTTTTTTGAGATATTTCTGGTTATTACTGAGCAACAGTTACAGGAATTTTGAGAGTCACTTGCCTACTTTGGATAAGGTGTCTGGGATCTTGTTATGTTCTTTATGCACATTCCTCTGACTTATGTATATACTGCTCACTTATGAGAGGACCTTTTCATGTATTGATACCCAGGTGCTGATAGTATTTTTTCACATCTTGGGCATAGTTATATTTCTGATTTGAACTGCATTGTAATGTAGTATTTACTGTTCTGTCTTACCCATTGGGGTATGGACAATTGTTTGACAAGGGTATACACTATCAAGTTGGGTTATGCTGCAAGCATTGAAGAATTCCTTCTTTCATATAGAGTCTATTTGGGGAGAGCGGTCTAGAAATCAACATTTCCTTTAAAAATAAAGATTATTTTATGGTTATAAATAGCCAAGAAGCTCTTAACCTAGGATAATAGACATAAACGAAACTATACATGCTAAGAGATGCATACTTTGCAAGCATGATTTAGATATTTTAGATCACTTGTTCATGGCCTTTTATTTTGAGTTATCTGTTTGGAAGGAGGTAGCTTTTGTATAAGTAGGATGAGATAAGAGTAACTTGGTGAACAACCTCTTTGCACAAAAGGGCTCAAAATTTATGCAAAAAACTTACATATCTGACATAAAACACTTTCTTGTGAATTCTCAAGGTGCTCTTGGAGAGGAATGTAACGAAAAAATGTGGCACTTCTTTGCAAAGAAGATCCTTCTCTTCAGTAGACATATTTGAAGGTTTGTTGAAGGGTAGATTTGGTATGAAGTTATGATGCAAATCTGAAGTAGTTATTGAGGATTGTTTTGGCACATTTCACAAAGAAAATAAATTTGCTTATGCATGGAATTAAAAAATTATTCCCATGAAGCAATGAATATATGAAAACCTGAAATGTTTAAGTGTACAAAAATATCTTAATTAAAGGGCCATGTAGAGACATTGCAGTTTTTAAGCTTGGATGTGGGAGCAGTACTAATACTAGAGCAGAACTTTAAACACTCTGGGAATCATTACGGGTCACCAAATATATTGGTCTGCCTTACCTACATATCTTTGGCAACTCCTCGGTGATTATAAATTGGGAAAAGTGGGAATCCACCCTTCACATGGTGAACCTTGAGGCTTCGTGCTACAACACTAGATTACTCATATCCTCATTCGCCTAGGTGGATTTTAGTCATGTCTATAGGGAACATAACAAGAGGGTAGACATCTTCTCCATGGAGGTTTTGTGTATGGCTCCAGGTCACCTCTTACTTACTGAATCTTATGATGATGATTTTATTGGGGAAGTATCAATCCAACTTTTTTAGAATTTGCTCATTCTATTTCAGATATTTATCTCATGGATTTTTTTGAGATATTTCTGGTTATGCTGAGCAGCAGTTACAAGAATTTTGAGAGTCGCTTGCTTGCTTTGGATAAGGTGTCTAGGCTCTTGTTATGTTCTTTATGCACATTTCTTTGACTTATGTATATACTGCTCACTTATGAGAGGACCTTTTCATGTATTGATACCCAGGTGTTGATAGTATTTTTTCACATCTTGGGCATAGTTATATTTCTAATTTGAACTGCATTGTAATGTAGTATTTACTGTTCTGTCTGACCTATTGGTGTATGGACAGTTGTTTGACAAGGGTATACACTATCAAGTTGGGTTATGCTGCAAGCATTGAAGAATTCCTTCTTTCATATAGAGTCTATTTGGGGAGAGCGGTCTAGAAATCAACATTTCCTTTAAAAATAAAGATTATATTATGGTTATAAATAGCCAAGAAGCTGTTAACCTAGGATAATAGACATAAAAGAAACTAGACATGCTAAGAGATGCATACATTGGAAGCATGATTTAGATATTGTAGATCATTTGTTCATGGCCTTTTATTTTGTGTTATCTGTTTGGAAGGAGGTAGCTCTTATCTAAGTAGGATGAGATAAGAGCAACTTGGTAAATAGTCTCTTTGCACAGAAGGGCTCAAAATTTATGCAAAAAAATTACATATCTGACATAAAACACTTTCTTGTGAATTCTCAAGGTGCTCTTAGAGAGGAATGTAACGAAAAAATGTGGAACTTATTTGCAAAGAAGAGCCTTCTCTTCAGTAGACATATTTGAAAGTTTGTTGAAGGGTAGATTTGGTATGAAGTTATGATGCAAATCTGAAGTAGTTATTGAGGATTGTTTTGGCACATTTTACAAAGAAAATAACTTTTCTTATGCATGGAATTAAAAAATTATTCCCATGAAGCAATGAATATATGAAAACCTGAGATGTTTAAGTGTACAAAATTATCTTAATTAAAGGGCCATGTAGAGACCTTACAGTTTTTAAGCTTGGATGTGGGAGCAGTACTAATACTAGAGCAGAACTTTTAGCACTCTGGGAATCATTACGGGTTGCCAAAGATATTGGGCTGCCTTACCTACATATCTTTGGTGACTCCTCGGTGATTATAAATTGGGAAAAGCGGGAATCCACCCTTCACATGGTGAACCTTGAGGCTTGGTGCTACAACACCAGATTACTCATACCCTCTTTCGCCTAGGTGGATTTTAGTCATGTCTATAGGGAACATAATAAGAGGGAAGACATCTTCTCCATGGAGGGTTTGTGTATGGCTCCTGGTCACCTCTTACTTACTGAATCTTATGATGATGAGTTTATTGGGGAAGTCCCAATCCAACTTTTCTAGAATTTGCTCATTCTATTTCAGATATTTATCTCATGGATTTTTTTGAGATATTTCTGGTTATGCTAAGCAGCAGTTACAGGAATTTTGAGAGTCGCTTGCCTACTTTGGATAAGGTGTCTGGTCTCTTGTTATGTTCTTTATGCACATTTCTCTGACTTATGTATATACTGCTCACTTATGAGAGGACCTTTTCATGTATTGATACCCAGGTGCTGATAGTATTTTTTCACATCTTGGGCATAGTTATATTTCTGATTTGAACTACATTGTAATGTAGTATTTACTGTTCTGTCTGACCCATTGGGGTATGGACAATTGTTTGATGATGTAAAAGGTTACCTTTGTTTCATTAGAATATCAAGGAACTATTTTTCCTGACTGCAAAAAAAATGTGGGACCTCAAGTGAACTTAGGACCAAGAATATTAACTTCTGTTTTAGATACTCTAACGTCAGGAAGACAATGTGATATTACCTTTTTCCTTCATTTTATCTTAGTTTAGGGTTGGGAAGAGAGAAATCTCTTTATCTTTACCGAATGTAATATTCTCATCATTCTACCACAATGACAAGGAAATAAGTCTAGAATCCACTTAAAGTCTTAAAAGTGATTTACAAGTAGTAGATCAATGAACAGATTTTAGTATTATGCTGATTTAGTATTATGATTATTGTCTTATATTACAAGTATTAGATCAAGAAGGATATCAAGAGTAGTTTGATATATTTGAACTAATTATATAATTTTGATTCAATCTTTTGAATAACACATAATTATACAGTGATGACACATAAGAAAAAAATACCTACATTGAGAGAGAGAAGATAGTCAAGCCCTTTGTTGACTTGTGCATCACATCGTTAGTTTGAATCTCCTCCCTATACAGTGATGGAAGAAAATGAAAAGCTAGATATGGAAGATTAGAGGACAAATAGAGATTGTTGCATCAAAAAAGTAGAAGGAGGGGTGTATTGAAGTGACGAGAATGGGACTCAATAAAATACATAATGAGGGTTGCAATGAGGCA
>LPNX010968421.1:144736-159728 GCA_001517045.1 Pseudotsuga menziesii | reverse complement strand
AAAAAATTGTCATATACTTACACATTTGTTTCCTCTTACTCTCAGTGTTTTCCCCGCATAATGGAGGCACCCTTGACAGAAAATGTGATATCTTCTTTGTTGTCTGGTTCTGTACATCCTCAACCACTTTTGCAGGTTTTTTTGCTCCAGCCATTCGGACCAACAAATGCAACTACTCCACGTTTTCGAATTACTATCTCTGATGGTAACAACACGCACCATAATTTGCTCCCAACTACCTTCAAATTCCTCATATCAAATGGAGAACTCCAAGAAGGCTCTGTCATCAAGCTCTCCAAGTGCACATGCACCGTCGTCCATAATAACACATATTGTTTTCTACCCATTATTTTAAGCCCTCTCTTATGTAGCTTAGCTTATACATTTTTACCTACCACCAACATCATCAATTTTATAACACCTTTACTAATTCTTTCCTTTTCTTCTCCTACAGGACTATTACAATACTCGATCTTGAAATGGTCCACTGCAAGCTTGCCCTTGTTGGGAGCCCTATTCCTCTTTTACTACCGACTAGCTTTGGCATTCCAATTGGTTCATAAACTAGCCAATCGAGCCGCCTCATAGAAGAAAGTGATGTTCACTCATCCCAAGCATCAGATACACCAATATCCATGCCAAGTATTGTAATTCCATTCAAAGCACTCAATCCCAACTATAAAAAATGGTCCATCCAAGGTTGCATGCTTGCCAAGACACCCATCCATGAATACACCAACCAACGTGGCCCAGGGAAACTATTTGGATTTGACCTTCTTGATTGTTCTGGAGAAGAGATCCATGTCTCTGCCTTTAACAACTTTGTTGACACCTTCTATTCCTTTGTTGAAATAGGGACAGTGTACACTATCTTGAATGGCACAATCAAAACAAGCAACCCTTCATATAACCATTTGAACAACCATCTTGAGATTGTCCTTTCATCTACGTCGACCATCCACCCTTTCCTCGATGCATTTCCCTCCATTCCTTTACATTCCTTCCACTTTAAAACAATCAATGACCTCTAAAGTTTATCTTCAAATTCCATGGTTGACCTGATTGGCCTTGTTAGCTCTGTCTTTCCTGCATCTACAATTCGAAAAAAAGACGGTTTTGAAACAAGTAGGAGAACCATCTGCCTCAGAGACACATCCTGTTTTAGCATTGATGTCACACTTTGGGGTCATCATTGCCACACTGAGGGTTCACATGTCGCTTCACTATACTCCTCTGACCCACCACCTATCCTTGCAATAAAGGGAGGTTGTCTTACATATTACAATGGTAAAACAATTGAAAGTGTTCCCAGTCGTACCATCCTTATCAATCCAGATATTGAGGCAACCCATCACCTTCAAAAATGGTACACTAATCATGAATTTCATGCTGCATCGCCATCCTTGAGCCACAAATACATAGGCTCTATGTCTCAAACACACCCATCTAAAACAATCTTCGACTTGCAAAGCATGCAACCCTCTGATAAGAACCAGTGGCTCTTTGTGTGCGCTTCCATTGTTGACATTAACATGGATGACTTCCACTTCCTTGTATGCCCTCTCTTTGTTGATGGCGTTCAATGCATGAAGAAAGTTGCACATAGAGCTTTCAACACTTGGAATTGCCGCAAATGTGATGGTGAATTCACAGAATGTGACTATAGATACATTTTAAAGCTTTCCTTGCAAGACCACACCGGCTAGATCAACGGGGCCACAGCTTTTGATGATGTAGCCAACAAACTACTTGGTGTATCTGCAAACGATCTATGCCTGCTCGCCACTGAGCCCTCAGCCATAAAGGATATTTATCTGCACGTAACTTCACATCGATACCTATTCACCTTGTCCATTAAGATGGAGACTTTCAACTCCAGTACATGCTTGAAGACAACCATTGTCAATTCTGAAGAGCTTCCTTATGCTGCTGCATCAACCAAGCTCCTTGAAGAAATATCTGCACTCACTACTCAAATCCATCCTGTTGCATGTTGTCTCTAACCTCCCCTTCATATACTCAACCCTCGACTATTCCAACCACTGCTTTTACTCACCTTCCCACATCTTACTCTTCCCTCACTCCTTGCTTCGACACATCATACCCTACAATACACCATCCCATCTCTCCAAATGCATTCCACCTCATCTCAACCCAATTATTTTTCTTCCACTTCATCATGATCACTATATCCCCCCCCCCCCTTGCTTTCCTTCCTTCATTGCTTGTATATAGACTTTTCCCTTACTTTCCTGTCTTTTTACAAAGATCTGCAATGTAATTAGCTACTATAAATTTTGTGCTCACATGACATATGTGTTATCGTATACATTACGTGTTTTTTTTTAAAGCACGCCATACATATGTGTCCATGCAACATTTCACGTTTTCTTACATGTATACAATGTTTATTATGTCATATATGTGGATTTCGTTTTTCTACTATGCTGCTCCTTGGTTGATTTTCACATACATACATGCTCCACATACATCACAAAAAATGCTTTATACCTTATTTCTTGCAAAAACTTTTGCAATGCGTTATTTTCTATATGTAGACATACCTTCTTATTCGTACTTTGCATATCTTGCTTTTAATGTACATGCCTCAACTTTTTCTTACAATTACACATTTATAACATTTGAAATTCCCATCAATGTCTCCTCCAAGTTCAAGGCAAACTCTTCTTCAACAACCCATGTTGCCCAATACTGCACGTGACCAAATAAATGCACGTAGAAAGGACTACCAAAATGCGCAGAGACGTCTTATTTATCAATATAGGCATGGAAACATCAATGCTTCAATCAACCCTACCCCAATGCACACATCCACTACACCCCCACCTCCAACCACCCCCTTGCCAGATGGTCACGCTTGCTTTCTTAACTGACTTTCTCACCTCCACCCACTTCATGTTTGCTCCATATGTAAGGAATCATATCCAAAAATGAAAACAAAGTTTTCAAGTGGAATCTATACATGCTCTCAATGTAATAATGAGCAACATGGCCATCGCTTCTCCACAGATAACAACATGGATCCTGGAAACCAACCAATTGAACTTGCACGCCTGACTCAAATAGAAGAAATGTTAATTTCCTGAGTCAATCCAATACTTCAAGTTACGCATCCACGTGGTGGCCAATACAAATACTCTGGCCATACTATTAGCTTCCCATAAGATATCTCCACAATAGCCAACTCTCTTCCACGTCTCTTAGCAGACTTGGACATCCTTGTTGTTCACAAATTCAATGCTGCAAACAAGCCTTACGAATTCATTGTTAGCCATTCAAATGTTCTAGCTGCATTGGAATTCAAAATCTCCAATGACCCATATTACAAGGATGTCCACCTTGACCTCCAAGCATTACATGCTTTGCCACTTGAACCCACAGATGTGTCCTCTCTTCTTCACCATGCCACAACCCCTGGGCCTGACCTCCAACTACCCTCACCCACTACTGATGATGCAACACCTTCAATGCCAATTCCAACAAGCATTGAAACCTCATCCTTTGTTTTTGCACTCCCAGATTCTCGCACTGAGACTGAAGAAATTAGGTGGTTTGCATCTACAACCCCTACCACCCCTTCAACATCAATTGATTGGCCCCCCATTGGTCTTTCTCCAATAAATGAATACAATATGGAAGGGATCCTCTCAATGACATTCCCAACGTTATTTCCCACATGGGTTCCCATGATAAAACAACCTCGTCTTTACGAAGTCACCATGCAGGAATATGCTTTGCACCTTATCCGATTCCATGATAATAGGTTTTCCCAACACCCTCGGTTCCACTAATACTTGTACAAACTTATGATGCGCCATCGTAGCCAAGCTACCGTAGCTATTTTTGTTAAACACAACCTAGCAGACACCCTCCCCACAACTGTCTCAACTTTGTGCACACAACTCAGCTAGATTCCAGATTCTTGTGTTGCTGATCATGCCATGCATTTTGGCTTTGCTCTACGTGGCACTCGCTCTTTCTGGAGCAAACGATGAGGTGATTTGTGTGATATGATCACCTAGCTTGGTAGCCCAACCTTTTTTTTTACCCTCAGTGCAGCTGACACCAAATGGCATGACCTTCACATGCTCATGCCTTCTCATCCTCCCACTTCATTGCCTTCATAATTCCAATGGAGAATTCATAACATTATAACCAATCCACATACTATGTCTCTATATATGCACCATAGATTCACCATATTCCTTGAAGAGGTGCTGCTACACACATTCCAGGAAAAATATTATTGGTGCAGGTTTGTTCCTCTCACTCTTTGCATTTTATTTCCTTTTACTGCTTGACATTTCAAAATTTTCCCTAACTTTGTGTTTTGTTTTTCCTTCCCTTCTTAATACAGGTATGAATGGAAAAACTGAGGTTCTGCTCATATACATGGATTCCTTTAGTTGGAGGACGCACCCAACATGGAAAACCTTGATTGGAATGATCCCCTTGTTGTTGATACTGCAAAAACATACTTTGACAGCTTCTTAACAGCATGGAACCCTCGTCCCGCGCACCTTCATGTCCCCGCCTTCCATTGAGAATCTCACCAAGACCCTTGCACACTTGTGGAATTCTCCATACATGAAGGAAACCAAAATGATGACTATGAAACCCTTGTCAATTCTGTGCAACGCCACACAAAATGCAATGAATCCTCTTGTCTTCGCAAAAAAGGCACAACCCTCATTTTCCGCTATGCTTTCCCCTTTGAACTACAGGAAACATCTTCTATGTTCATTGACAGCTCTGGCCAAAAAAAATATATCCCCGCTAGAAATGATGAGCTTCTAAACGTACACAACCCTCTTATGCTCTCTGTATGGAGAGCTAATGTTGATTGCCAGCCTGTGCTCTCGCATCATGCTGTCCTCTCATACATTTCAAAGTATGCTTCGAAAGCAGAGAACAAATCTGAGAGCTACTATGACATTCTAACATGTATTGCACATGCCACCCCTATAGAAGAGGGAATCTTATTACCATCCGAAAACTATTGTTCGAAACCGTTGCTGATCGAGACATTGGAGCACAAGAAACCTATCATATGCTACAAAAACTTCCCTTGACTCTTTGCAGTCATACATTTCTTTCCTTGAACAATTCCTAGACCGTTTTCAAATGTGTCTCGCTAGACCTCCCCAACACCCCCCCACCAACCAGCTTCATTTCCGCATACATGCAAAGACCCCCTTTGCTTGAACACCTTCCCCTTCTCGAAGCTTCCCAATCTTGGTCCTTTTCTGCATGTAGAAAAAAATGTCAATGGAAGCTCCACAAACCGACCAAGATCATGCATGTCCTTCCTCGTTTCCTTGACATCCCTCCTTCCACCTCTCATCTTTATGTCAATTTTTGTTGGAGTGAACTCTTCCTGTACAAACCTTTCCACGATGTGACAAAAGATATTGGCTCCTCAGACTTGGAAGTTGTCTCTGCATGGGAATCCTTTCATGGGAGCTACAATTCCTGCCATGTTGACCAACAACCTTTGCCCCCTCCAACTATTTTTGTTGATACACCTCCCCCTCATGAAGTTCATCCTCCCTCCTCTATCGACATGCCAGAATGGGAACTCCTCTCTCAACTCCACCCTGGGAACAACCTACAACTTAATGATCTTGACATGCTTGGTCATCGCGACTTTGACACCAATCACAATTGGGGCCACACGAAGATACCTTTACACTTGCAAAACTCGGCCATCTCATTTCTTGACTTGAACTACTCATCGAACCAAGCAGAACTACAACCTTTTTCAACTCCTGCTTCTCCTAATTGCTTTTCTCCAACACAATGCACAGCCTTTGAAATTATTATGTCCCACTACACACAACACACTACCACAAAACCATTACGTATGATCATCCAAGGAACTGCAGGCACAGGGAAATCTTACTTAATTGGATGCTTGCAAGCTGCCTTCTCTTCATCATCTACAAATAACTCATCCCCTCTTCTCCTGCTTGCTCCAACTGGCGTCGCGACATTTAACATAAATTCCCTTACAATACATTCTGCCCTTCGGATACCAATAAATACTATGCTTCCTCTTAAGGGCCAAGCCCTTGAAAACCTTCAAGAACAACTCCTCCATATACGCTATGTGCTAATTGATGAGATGAGTTTCATTGGACCAAAGCTCTTATCTAACATTGACTCTCATCTTCAGGAAGCATTCCCTTCCCATTGAACTTGCCCTTTTGGAGGCCGCTCTATCATCCTCATAGGTGACCTTGGTCAACTTCCACCTGTTAAAGATATCCCCATGTATGTAGGAGCATCATGTGGAAACACACTTTGGCGTACCTTTGACACATTCATAACCCTCTCAACGGTTTTTCGTCAACAAGGAGATGACCCTTCTCAGATTCAGTTCCGCCAACTTCTCCTCAATCTTAGGAATGCAACACCAACTATTTCCAATTGGACCCTTCTTATGTCAAGGACAACCTCTTCCCTCTCTCAAACCGAGAACTGCGTATTTGATCAATCCACCCATTTGTTCTCAACTAACAATTCTATTGCCTTACACAACAAACAAATGATTCAACAACTAAATGTCCCGATTGCATTATGTTCCGCAGAAGTTAGGAAACAAACACTACTGCTTGCACCAGAAGATGAACAATTAGATATGGTCATACTCCTTGCCATTGGTCAATAAGTTATGCTTACAACAAGCCTTTGGGTTGAGGCAGGTCTTGTTAATGGTGCTCTTGGTCAAGTTATTTCATTCTTGTACAACACCGCCACTACTCCACCTATGCTTCCTTTGTTTGTTCTTGTTGACTTTGTCAACTACAAAGGCCCACCATGGGATGCTTCTAAACCTACCTACATCCTGATCCTCCCTTTAACAAGAGGTTCTCGTAGACAACTTCCCCTTCGCATGGCCTGGGGTTTAACAATCCACAAATCACAAGGAATGACCTTATAGAAGGCAACAATCGACATAGGAAACATTGATCAACAAGGGCTAGCATTTACTGCAGTTTCAAGAGTTAGAAAACTCACTGAACTACACATAATGCCATCTTTTTCTTTTTCTCACTATGCACGTATGAAGGATAGCCCTTTTGTCCAACGAAGAAAACAAGAAGAAACTTTAATTTCCTCTAGATCAATTCCACCACACGTTGCTTAACATAGTTGCTCACATATGCTTACACACATGCATTGCTTCCCACACCTCTTCTTAGTTACACAGAAAATAATAAATAAACAACACCATAAAAACCAAATACTATCACTTTTCACTTGTTAAATACCAAAACAAAACAACCTCACCTTCTTCCCTCCCCCCATCCGCCCCCCAAAAAAACACTCTTACACTCATGCATATATTTCTGTTCATTTGCTTCCAAAATCTTAACTTTGTTTTGTTTCATCTACTTGAATTTACCATAACATTACACTTACAACATTCTTTTCTCTCTGCAATAGAACAAACAAAAAAAAGAACAACAAAATGTCCATTACACAAGTTTTCAACTTTTTTTTCTTTCATCTATGATGTGAATATGTTGTTGCTTTTGTTATTCGGTACTATGAAAAAAAAACTGTTAGTATAGCAATTCAATTACAAAAAAAAATGTGCCTTCCTTTACTCTATATTATTTGAACATGTTAAGCTTTTAATGGCTCTGTTTTCTCTCTTCTTAGCTCTTCAACAATAGACATGGACATGCAATACCTGAACACCCTTTCCGACTTCTGCAAGCAAATCAAGGAACAACAAGCATCACTACAACAAATTGAAGCATGCTTCCAATTGACTTCAAACATCCCACTGAATCCGATTCACCCTACTATTAAGCCTCTCTCAGAAATAAGGTCCTTCTTCAACGCATGATCCATATGCATGAAAGGGACACCATGCGCAAGATACGCAAAGACTTAGTATCCCGCCACCCTTGTCTTGCTCAATACATAAACATTACATGGTGTTGTCGTTGCCATAATCTCTCTTGCATTTATGACTAAAGCCTCTTCCTTGCTTGCAATTCCCTTTTCCCTCTCCTTACAACCCAGCAACCCTTCTTCTTTGATTCCCACACGTTCTTCAGTTGCCATTACTACCCTTCACTTGTACGTACTACCTTGTCCATGACCTATGATTTGATTGAATAGATGTATTACCCTTTTTCACACATGGAATGCACAAACATTGTACATATTACATGCTTCCACTACTACCATAGTACATGTACATTTATTATATTTCCCTTCTACTTGCATGTAATGCACCTCTCTAAAGTATATACTCTATCAAACAAATGGTTCTTTTACAAATACAATGAAACAAACTCTATGTAAAAAGAAATAGTTCACATTATACTAACTTCTTAACTTGTGTTGTACATTTAATCCATGTATATATTTAGCTTCTACTTCTTGTCATTACACATATGTATATTATTTTTCCCATGGAGTCCCTATACTTGGTTTGAAAGTAAATATCTTGTCCATTTGTTACTTATACTCAATTTAGACTGTTTGTACATTAAATTGGTTTCAAATATTCGCAATCCTCATTTTGTTTCAAATACTCTCTTATGATCAGAGAAACAGTTCAGACTATACTGTATGTACATAGAAACAGTTCACAATATATACTAAATTCTTAAGTTCTGTTGTACATTTATCCTATATGTATATTTACCTTGTACTTCTTGACTTCATACCTATGTCTGTTTTTTCCCCATGGTGTCCCTATACTTGGTTTGAAAGAAAATTTGTTGCCCATTTTTTAACTTCTACTACAAGTATACTATTTGTACATTCGGTTGGTTTCAAATATTTGCGATACTCAAATCGTTTCAAAATACTCTCCATAAGAGAGTATATGGTCTGTAAGTAAATAACTGTTGCAACAGTTTGTTAGTCGATTTTTTAATTTACTAGTACAACTGCTTCATTTGTACTTGTCCTCTCCAGTTCCTGCCAATGCAAGCTTCCTTTGTGGCATGCAAAGCATCCAACTCCAAACTAAAAGGTACTGTCCTATCTACTTTTCTTTCCATGCTATTTGAACATTTTATACAAGAAGAAACAAAAAAATCACTTTATTTTAGCCACCCTCCCCTTAATGGCAACAACAAAATACTATATTTATATTATAGTTCATTGTTCTTGTGTCTTGTGCTACTCTGACAGGTTATCATACCATGGTGGGGAGAAGGAATCCATTGTTTCCCGAAGCAATAGCTTCTCTCGGTTAAAAAACAGAACTGGGAATGATGACAAGGTACTTTCTCTCTTATTCGTTGATTCAAACTAAGGTTTGGACTCCATCCAACATAATGCAATCCATCCTTGTTTAACTCAATAAATGGTGTTTTTTTTTTCCTGAAGGGTATTCAGAGACAAGAATTTCAAAGACTCACAGTAGGTAATGCTCACTCTCGAACATCTTCATGCTGAGAAAGAATATTAATCCTCGAGCAACATGTATGATATTTGTTACTATTGTTTCTATCTCTCTCTCTCTCTTGCTGCTTGCTAGAGTTGCTCACTACAACTAAATTCCAATCAGGGTTTTCCTTAATAGTTAGTAATTCAACTCTAATGTATAAAGATCTGTGATTTGATGATTTTGCTTTTTAATTTTGAGCTATAAAAGCTCGGCTTTCATACATTCGTGAGCATATTAGGCACACATTTCTCACCATGGCTTGGGAGGTCTACACCCTCTTATAAACTTTAACCATTGCAGTTCAAGTACTGAAATTTGTTTTCATAGTGGTTCAAGTTGGCGTACTCCGAAGTTCATATCCCTCTATAGATTGGTAAATGGTAAAAATCCAATAGTTCACCTATGTGTGAGCTAATTGTTTTATATGAGCAATGTTCATTGTTGATTGATTGTGACTGTTCCCAATTTGTCTAGATTTTGGGTTTTTTTTGTCTCTGCAATGTGATTGAAACATCCCAACTTGTTAATAGTGATGGAGCATTTACACAGGTACAATTATATTGTAATTTTATTGATTGTCATTCCAATATTGCATTATTTAATCTTTATTGTCATTATTTTTAGTAATTGCCACACTGTGTCTTTATTATCATTATCTTTAGTAATTGCCACACTGTGTCTGGATTAGGAGTAGCTTGTACCAAATTATTCAAAGAGCAGGTCCAAAGAATCGAGTTGCTGGATGAAAGACTTGTGCAACTTAATTGTGGCAATTGATGGGGTTGGAATTTTCCTATTATGAAGGTTATTTAAAAAAAAATTCCTTGACAACTCCAGTCAGGGACATCTCCACTTCCAGGTACTAATTGTTCTATCTCTCTACTTGGCTCTTTTACTATATATTTAAATGAATGTTGATCTTTCTGATCTGATATCCCCTTCCCCTACTTCTGGAGTATCAGCCTCAAACCGGGTACAAATGTTATCAGGAAGGCACATATTTTGAACTGTTCACCCAGACTCGGTAAAAAATATTATAGTCTGGATATTGTGTATACATATTCAAACACACCTACCTCTTGTTTTGTTCTTCTCTTTGAATGCATTTCTAGCCGTGGAAGTCTTATATAACATATTTTCATCTGTGTGAACTAATTAAGACCAAATGTAGCAGTTTGTATTATTCTAAAGAATTTGTTATATATTATAGTGGTTGTTTTCTTTTTAACCCTATGAGACAGCATGTCTGTATATTTTCAAGATTAGGGCAGGCCAAACTGTATCAACTGTGTTTTCCCTAGGTTTGCTTATAGAGTTTTGGATTGTTCACACTTCGTAGGCTTTTGATTTTTCTCTACCAGATTGATGGGTTTAATTTTAAATTAAATACAGTAAAGAATATGTTACTGTATTTGTATATAATATTAAACATGAAATGACCGTCTATGAATTTGTATAAAAGTTAAAATTACAGGCACCAAAAACATTTACCCTGCATCAAAATTTTCACTTTTCACTTGATAGGCACAGATAATTTGAAATTCGAGGGCTTGCAATTTTGCAATTTTCACTTGACACGCACAGATAATTTGAAATTCCAGGCTTGCATGGAACAATGCAGCAATGATCCTGGTGTCATGTCATGTGAACTAAATTTGTAAAGAGGATGTCACACTTCGCTAAAATGCAATAAAGTAGGATTGACATAAATAGTACATACATTATAGAATGAAAAAAATAAATAGTACATACATTATAGAATGAATAAAATAAATGTACAGAGTTGAAGGATGTTAATGGCAGATGTCAAATGCTTGAATAAGAATCAGATTACAGTGATTAAAATATTAGCCAACTTTAAAATAAAAATTGAGTCTTGTCTTTATACTTTGGACAGTAAGCTTTAATAAGCATTTATTCTGTGCTAATTTGCAGCAATGACCCTCGTGTCCTGTCATGTGAACTAAAATTGTCTATGTCATGTGAACTAAGAGGGAGGGCGTAGGATATGGGCCACACATATGGCTTCATATCTGTTACCCGGAATCTATTTCTCTATCCCATGTTTCCTTGCAGTCCCTACCATGCTCTCGTTCTTGGATTTTTCTGTTCTCCGTTCTCCATTTTCTCTGGCATGGGCTCACGTCGCATCGCACCACCACAGTTGCCACAGTCCTCCATCCTCTTCCACCGCATTGAAATCCTAAACCCGAGGGTGGCAAAGGATGGGTGGGAGAGGACAGAGGGCTGTGATGTGACCTGGCCCCTGGGCTTGGGCCAAAGAGAATGGAGAACTGAGAAAAAAAAATCCATAGGCCAGAGCATGGTAGGGACTACCGGGAAACATGGACTGGCGAGGGCAGGGCATAGCAACTGCCATATAAAGTGATCTACTAAGAGGTAGTGACAACTGGCCTATAATTTGATAACGTGATGTAAGAAGAGGGAGTGCCAACTGACCAGCATACAACTTGATGTTGACAGAAAACATGGGAGGATTGTAAAGAGGATGCCATACTTTCCTAAAAAGCAGTAATGTGGCAGGTATGAGTTTTGACCTGAAGTACATATATTATAAAATGAATAAATAAATGTACAATGCATGGACCCTTCCTCTCCCTCCTATAGACATAACTCCATAATTTATAACCAAGTGTTGCTTCCTTTAAGTATTGACATATCCCATTTTGGTAACCAGGGATAGTGGTTCCCTGATCTCCACCAACCTACTAAGATTGAAATGGATGCCTCAAGGCATGGTATTGGGGTTGTGCTTAGATAGGGAGGTCATCTGTTTTCTTATCATTCAGAGTCCCTTTCAAACACCAAGTTGAACCACCCTCATATGATAAATGAGGGTATGCTCATCTGATGATGAGGGACGTGAGCCTTGGATGGACTGGGCATGAGGGACCTTAACCTACCCCTTATATAAACCTTCCCCTAAGTGGGATTTGTTTTCACTTTTATAATGGGATCTCTAATGAACTTGTCTGGGTGTGAAACTACAGAAAAATACACACATAAGATATCTATATGAAATATTTTAAGTTTCAAATGAGAGGAAGACTCCAATACAACTAAAGCCATAAACTCTAGAAGAGAGGAAATAATTGGTTTAAAGAGAGTACTACCAACAAAAACAAGTATTATATTTTGTCTGGCTTGTATTACATACATATAAATAATAAATTCTATTCATTCAGAGTTCAAAGGTGGTTTCCAATTGAATTAATATGAAAATTAGTTTTAACTGAGTTTACATAGATTATTTGCCAACTCATAATTACTATAAACAAGGATTCGATTGCCCGTTAATCTTACCTATTTAGTTCATACCACTTACAATTTCTCTTGACTATGCAAAGCCCAAATTGGATGCCTGTATATATCTGAATGGAATAATTATCTATAGCCAAAGTCTAATGTCTATATTATTACTATGTGTTCTCTTCATTATATTACTTGCATAATGGATTTTTTTTGTCGGTCATTCACGGAAATGTGACGTCTTTCGACATCTTGCTTTCTGAATAGTTTGAACCACAAGTATAAATATTTTCAAGAAAGAAGCATCAAGACTAAGTTTGATGGTTCAGTATTATTATAAATCTTATTCGTGATCTAGATTTGTAAACTGATACTTGGAATTCTGCACCAATGAAAATTTTCAACAAAATTAGTGTGGCTTTAACTATAATAGTTGTAATATTTTGGGCTAGTAAGGTGGGCGTCAACATCTTCATATATCACATGCAGTGATGTTTTAGGAACATTTGGGTATGCAAAAATCTTCCTGGGTTCAATTGGTCATTTTCAGATTAAGGTTTATCAATTTCTAACCATACTATTCAGTAATTGTGATATTAGTTTAACAGGTATCTTGCTCTAGAATATTTTTGTGTATGAAAACGTTAATGACAATAAAAATGTAGCAATTCGTTGGCATATTATTCACAGGGATGATGTAGCAATTCAACAAGCTTTGATTAACTCAGGATTGGAAGAAGTGAATTTTCTTTCCAGCACTATATTTCTTTATGATTGCTTATAAGTTTTCCATGGCCACAGTGGTTTCATATTATTATCTGAATAGGAACATGAATTGATCATGCTTTAACTCAAATAATAATTAATATTATCTAAACATTGACTTCTCTAAAGCATTCCTTTATGTTAGAGGCAAGCTCATGGATGGAAAGGAGGAACGTCATACTTCATTATCTTGGCTACAGTTCTGAGCAGTGTTTACCTAGAGGAACAAATTGTACACATGAGACAAGGTATGTATCAGAATGAAGAGCATGCCTCATCATCCACAAAGCAGAAGGAACCTCTTGGACATGCTGAACAATTGAAGGCAAAGAGAGTATTGTGTAGGTCTTCCTCATCAGGAGATTTATCTAATCATGTTACGAAACAAGGAAAACAAGATTCTTTTTGTAGGAAGTCTACCTCATTCCATGAAAGGGATTTCACCAGATAGCAATCTTAGAACACTGAACAGAGTCCCCAGAACACATGATAGGGCTTTGGAAACTGGAGGTTTTCATAGAAGACAACTGTCTCTGGGCTCTATACCAGACACCCAGAGCCTCTTCTTTCTATCCCAGGCTATGAATGGTAGCCTTCATTTTTACAAGGGGCTTGAAGAAACAAAGGCATTAGCACTCTCAACAGAGCAAAGGAAATCAAGGATACCAGTTGTTATCCATGAGAAAGAGAACCAGTTGCATTTGAAAGCTAAGAACATACATGCTTTGCCTCCAGACCGGAGCTCAAAAACAAAGCTCACTCATTCGTATAGCTCTTATGGAGACACAACCCCTAACACCAAAGAAAAAGGTAGCAAATTTGGAATCCTGTATGATATCAAAAGACTTGCTTAAAGAACATACATTTTTTTATGTGCACCTGCACTTTAACAATATTATATGAGTATTATTTCAAGTTGTAAAGAACTTACACTTTTCTTATGTGCACCTGCACTTTAAGAATATTATATAAGTATATATTGATTCAATTATGTATGATATTATGACATCTTCCAGACACAGCATACTCCAGTGATTGCTCATTTTGGACCAACGAAACAACCATCTCTGAATATTTTTGAAGATGGGAAAAGTACACAACAAAATAAGCTTTCTGAAGATATTGTAAAGTGCTTGATGAGTATTTTTTTGAAGCTAACAAGGCCATCGTTGGCAACCAATAAGGAGACACCATCAATAGCTTCATGGTCAACGTTTTCAAGTGTAAGCCCAAAACGCTATGGCTCGAGAAGCACTTTAAACTGTAAAATACCTATGGAATATTCAGAAGAAATACATTTCAAAGATCCTTATGGTGTTTGTTCTAAATCAATTCTGAGAGATATTGGTCCATACAAACATTTCCATGATATCTCTACAGTCTCATTTGAATTGGGTCGGCTCCCAAGCTGTGCTTCTTTATTCAGAAGATTGAGGTGTGTTTGTCACTTTATTGGAATACCAATAAACATCTCTTAAATGCTAATTGGCCAAATCGTTCACATGTACTGATTCC
>LPNX010968421.1:107218-144438 GCA_001517045.1 Pseudotsuga menziesii | reverse complement strand
GGTTACACATAGTCCTTAATGTTGGAGGGAAGTCGATGAATGCATTGGCTATTGAACATTTCATACTTCGACCACCCTTTCACTCAAAAGATGTAAGTTTGTTTGTGTAATAATTTTCCATTTCAAAAAAGACATTTTAAATTCTTCCAATTATGTATCTAACTGGCCTTCCCAAGTTGATTGAATGCTAGGCCTATTGGAAAAATGGAAAATCTGAAGAGGAGGCAATGATGCGTAGTGTTTATGGTTTAGAGTGGTTTGAACCATTGATTACTTTTGTACTGTGTTGTGGAAGTTGGTCTTCTCCTGCTGTAAGTAGTAGCTCTGCACCTGGGCTTATGTGTTGCGAATAAATCTGCCTATTGGTTCTGGAAATGAGTCTAAAAGAAAATGCATGGTGTTCTGCTTGAGCCCTAAGCTTTGCAGCTCAAAATTAGAATCAATTTAAAAGGCAACATATAAAGAAAAATAGCTGTCTAACTTGCATGGAAATGGATATGGGTTTTCTAGACTCTTTGAAAAGTCAATATCTAAATGTGCAAAAATGGAACTTGGAATGCTTCACATTTGAAATTGCTGCAACTTGGTCAATTTAATCTTGTAACTTGGTCAATCGGTGGAATTCTTATGTGTTTGCCAATGATGTTGTTTTTCTTATTAATAGGCTGTGCTGGTTAGGCGATGATAGATACTGGACTACCTGTTTCTCTCTTCTTTAGATTAGTACGTGGGGTTTGTATTTTGCTCTCTTTATCTTTGCTTCATGTTAATATTGGGGATTTTTATTTTGCTTTGTTATTTTCATGATAAAGCACAATTTTATATCAAGTTTAATTTGTTCTATTTCATCAATGGTTTGTAGTTTCATATCAATCCAAAGGAGCTAGACAATGAGGATATTGCTTTCCTCTATCACATTGAGGCGTGTACCTCAGTTGGGGATCTCAACTTGCCTCTGGTTCAGGAATTCCAGAAGCATCTACTGAAAACCTTCTTCAATGGACATTAGGTTCACAATGAAAGTGCCAACCACCAATAGAGTAGGAATAGAAAAATAAACTGCATTACTGTAACATCCATTTATGGGTCCATTAGGTAGTTCTTTTGACTCAATTTTTTTTTCTAGAGATATATAATTAGTTGTAGACTAAGCTTGCCTCTGGTTCAGGAATTCCAGAAGCATCTGCTCAAAACCATCTTCAATGGAAATTAGGCTCACAATGAAAGTGTTATCCATCATCAAAGCAGGAACATAAAAATAAACCTATATTATTGTTGCAACAGAAATCTTTGGTGCTGAGTACACAGTTCAGTTCAGTTCAGTTCAATGATATATCAGCCCTATGCAATGTTCATCAATTTCTCAAGCTTTTCATGCATCAGTGCCTACTCCAACCCTTCCAGTTGCTTAGTAGACTTCACAACAACCTTATCTATCAAAGGGAAGTGGCTTCCTTATCCCCTTTTGAGCCCTCTGCATATCTGATAGTGATTCCTGCAATTTCATATATCCTTGAAAGAGTTTCACAGTAGAAAGTTGAGAAATGTGTTATGGGCTTGCAATTGAGGACTGCTATTATGTATAGTGTGATGAAGAAAATCAAAGGTGTAATTTCAAATCTGTTGTGACTGAAATGGAATGAAGTTGTTTATGCTCTTGATTTCAGGCTTGAGCAAAGTCAAAGCAATGCTGTATTCTTCAACTTTTCATTCTCGAAAATGTACATTTTTCTGCCTAGTTGGAGGAAAATTTGTCTTAAGATGTTAAGTATTTGCGAGAATGTCTCTATATGAGTAATATGTAACTATACCGAGTGGGTTCTTGGAACCTTCTTCATTTAAAATGATGGGTGGTTGTACTGGTTGATGCTTTCATTTATATATAACAGATACTTGTAAGAGTGCTCCTGATTTTTATTTTAGGTTTCTATTCTATATAATTTGGGGTCCTGTATAAATTTACACCTTTCAATAGCTAGTAAGGACTAGAACTTCCAAGAACCCTTTTGAGGTTAGTTTATCTACTTTATTGCATATGGTTAGTCAATAAAGCAAGTCAGCATGAAGGCCGACTGTTGTTATTTCCTGGAATAGCGTTGGGATCTCCATAAATTCTCCTTTGCAACAAGTTAGCTCTCTCAATATTGGCACAGAATATATATTTATTCTCCATTTTTTTTGTCTCACTTCAATGTTACATTTTTTTTCTCGCTTACCCGCTAACAATTACCTTAACGACGTATTATTGCACCTTCCTTGGGGCAATTGCTAGTTATACATTATGGTTCAATTGTTTATGGAGAAGTTTTCCAACCTGAATGCAATACTTGTGTTATTTACTTATATNTATATATATATATATATATATATATATATATATGATATGGAATCAACACACGGTTATGGTATTGTTCGAGAGAAAATACTTTTCCCATCATGTTTTTGTTTATACAACGAAGTTTTCTTCTAACTTGTAGTTGTTATTTCAAACATTATTATTTGTAGTAGTATTTGTATGATTTATCTTTATAATCATTAACAATATTAAAATTGTAACACCATGTTTTCTTTTAGACTTTTTGAGATTATTACAGTTATTCTTTGGGGGCATTCTATGACGAATAACCCAACTTTTTATTATTTTGAGATCTAAAATATTTATATGGATGTATTTTTTAGGGCATTTGGTTTCAAATGAACTGGACATGTGTGAAACAATTCATTACTAATGAGATATGACCTAAGAAAATTTATCTGACAAATGGATTATATGATGAGTAAATTATAATTATGAAAACGATGTCGACATTTGGTCAATTATGAATGCAGTTATATTATGATTTTAATTGTGAATGAAAAAAACATGTGAAGTTATCAACAATGATTTAACGTTGTATATGTTTATAGTGATGAATGGTTGAAAAAAGTTATGTGATATCTAGCATTTATACTCTGATGGTGTGTCGAGTCTGACAAGAAAGGAAGGTACACGATACACAAGAAAGCATGAGTATGCAAAGAATCTAACCGAGTCGGCGACTATGGCAGGTGGTATCAATCGTGTTTATAATATGATTAAGTTGTGTTATGTATGATGGATTGCCATTCATGGACCCTGGATGAGTTAGGAAACCTCAACAATTGGGGCTGATTTGATGTATAATATTATAGTTGAAATATTGTATATAAGATTTGATGCACAGGTTTTTTTATGTGCAAGTGATGGGATTACGATTGAAAATAGACCCACATCAAGTGACGGGGCAGGAAAATTATATGTGTAAGTCTAGTAAACAGGAGGTACGGTGAGATTTGAATAGAGTTAGGAAAAATCCAACTCATCAGATGTGCGTTCAGTGAGGGTATGCCATCAGTTGGTCACTCACAAAGACTATACTGGGACGTGTACAATAAGGATTCGACCTTATTCCCCAGGAACAACCTGGCTCTTCCCAAGGTAAGGGAACTGAGGTAACATTAGCTCAGTCATCATAACCAACTACTCGCCTGTGGAAATTATTGGAAGGGCATGCAAGGAGCATAACACCTTGATAATCATGGCCGCGACAAGAATGCAATGATAATCAACATCTATTTGAATTGGGGGAAATAATAAATTGACCATAAAGAACTTTGGTAAATTATGATATGTCAAATTAAATTATAATGAATAAATAAATAAACAAACAAATAAATAAGGATAAATAAATAAATACATAAACAAATGAACGGAGTTAAATCTAATTACAAAATAAAAATAAAAATACATAAATCCTAACTAATGGGAAAACAATAGATAACCTAATATAACTAAAATAAGGCTAGGTAAATAAATAAATAAACAATGAGTTAAAAGTGAAAGTGGTGCATGGATTGCATTGTTATTAATGGAAAGGTTAATAAAAACGGAGGGAAAAGGAAGAACTAGGGATATTCTTCTTCTGTCCTGACATAATTTTGAGCACAAATTGATTTGGTGGCTCCAAGGAGACCGTGGAAGAGTGTGGTTCAATACAATGTGAGTGTAGTTAGGAGCATCCCAAAAGCATCCTAGTGTTGCATTCCTTTTGCTAGCCATGCATTTTCATCCTCGTCGAGCTTAGGGGTCCCTAGGGACTGACAGTACCCGTCAGGGAATGGAAGGGAGGAAACCGGTGGGTTCACTATGATTGGAAATCCATCCCGAAATATGCAAAAAAAATTTCATCAAAAAAAAATTCTCATAACGATAGAAAATATTGCGAAGTTCACAAAAGCTAGCGGTGAGTATTTCGACAAAAAAAATAGCCTTCGACAACACTAGAAAATATCAGCAATTTTACAGGTCAAATCTATAGTTGTAATTTATGTTGTTTGTTTTTCTTGCAGTCACCTAAGTAAAATTCATTCGGTTTAAATGGACAGTGTTTCTAAGTGTTTATAGTTGTAATAAGAACCTCTCGAATAATGTGTAGATATAATTATGTATATATGAAACACGTCTAGTCTGGTTGTTTCCAAACAATTCACAAAGTATGCTAGTTAATTCATCAAATGAATTATTGTGGATCGAATGCTATTAGGTTAAATTGCGATATTTAGTTAACTCTAATGAATTATTCTGGTTACCAATCCTCAAGGATATAGGTGAGATGGTTAATTGAGTTGCATGAAATACAACTTATCAGGTTGAAATCTTATGGTGAAAGCTTGATGTGGTATGTCTCTAGAAATTATTTGAGCGAATACAGTTTGAATCATTTAATTTGAGTTGGACATGAAATTTTATGGTTTAAATATTACCTTGGGTTTGGTTAAAATGGAGATGAAACCCATTGGAATCAAACTAGGTATAATTGCACTTTCCTATGCTTTTCCACCTTATAGAATTAATCCATGTGAAATTAAATAATTACGACATGATCCACCAAACTTGTTATACTCCCTGTATTTTAGAAAACATTGGATTGATGTCTCAATGGATTTTTATCAGTATTTCTCCCATATTCGAATGCTAGGTGGGGAAAAATTCCCTTTTCGGTGAGAATATTAGCACCTGATAGCTTAAACTGCTAACATAAGGTAAATGTTAGATCTGTACTGAAGGAGAAAATAAAGAATCGTGTGATCTCTGCATAAGTAAAATCTCATTTTTAAATGAATTATTAATTTTGTGGGATGAAGATTGATTATGTGTTACTAGCAGTAGCATTGCTAATTGAAAAATGGTGAAATTATATGCATTAAATTGATTTCATAGTAACAGATTATTAACACCTCCCAAATGTGTTTGTGTGTTATAAAGGTAACCTCAAATAATATCTCCGTGTACTCACATGTTGTAAATTTCAAAAGGGATTATTATGGTGGTCATATGTCGTATGTTGTCTATTTCAAAAGGGATTATTAATATGCTACCAAATACAGCCTTAGACTGACATACTCCCTAATCCATTATAAAGATGAAACGGGTGGCATCTGACTTATTAAGTATCTAGGGGAGCGCCTTATATACTGGACAGACTTTCCCTTGGGAGGGGAGCCTGTCCAATGGACACCGTTGGATGAGAAATTCGATGGTGTGCATTGGACAAGCTCCCCTCCCGAGGGAAAGTATCTCCAGTATATAAGGATTGCCAGTATCTAGGTATGAAGAGTTACACGTGCATATTGCACACGAAAAAATTCAATACAACCGACGGATATTAATATTATTACATCCACAATAACGATTAAACCTTATATTGTCGTCTAACGTGATACGATGAAACATAAACGCCACTTTTAAGTATTTACCAACCTCATGCGTTGATTTGCATGATTAAATATTGTGCACACAACCAATATCCCTTAATCGTACGCCAATGTGTCTCTCCTTTTCTATCATGGATGTGTGTCTCCTCTGCCAGCATGTCTGAGTATTCTTTTCCAGTGTGACTAAGTCTTCTCTTTCAGTGTATTAAATTCTACTTGGAGAGTTAAAACATATTTGTAATATATATATATTAAATGATTGGAAATATAATTATGTAATGCTACGCACTCTTTTTAAATTTACTTGAAGACGTAACATAATGAGGAAGTTTAAAACAAGTTAATATTTGATTCTATGATTTTTATTAAATTACTTGAATATGTAATTTGAATGATCTAGATAATATATACTAGACCATTTAGATGTTAGTCATAATAATTAATTTGAAAATGCAACTTGAAGTAGATAGATAGTATTTATATAATAATTGCACTTGTACACCCACCTAGAAATAACGTCAACATATAGATTTATATTAACTTTAAAAAAAATAAGGTGTCAACCTCTTGTTACAAAAACTAATAAATAGTGTATTAAACCCTAATCCTATATATAAATTAATAAAATTCATTTAATACATATTTAGTTTTAAAATCATTTATAGAATTAGCATAAACATTTCTACTTGTGTAGCAACCTATCAAATAAGAAAATTTAATAAAACAATAATAATGATTTTAGTGCAACATGCATAATATATTATCCTATCCTTGTTGAATAAAATATTTATAGTTTCATAAAATACTATCAAATAATCACTAGTATAATAATAAATGCTATTAACCTAATTTTTTGGTGATGATGATGATGATGATGATGATGATGGTTAGCATCCCCTTAGACCAAACTTTGGTCTATTGGACCTAAAGAAACAGATTATTTAGTTTGTTTTAAAATTGTATTCCTATGCTCAAAGAGATTGGAGAGAATCCTCTTGAGCTCACTATAATTTTGACATGTTAAAAGGCTAGGAAGGTCAGTATTGCAACAAATATTATGAAACTGAGATCTAATGTGGTTGTACGCACGACACTCTAAAAGGAAATTATTTTCATCCTCAATGTTCATATTCTCGGAGAGATAGCAGATCCTTTCCACCCATGGTGTTTTAAGAACTGGCCAACGACCTGTTTCACTATGGAGCTCATGAGAGTTCGTTCTTATCTTGGCTATATTAATTTTTTTCTTTGAACTAGATAAAATAGAGAGACACTTTTAATCTTCTAGAGTAGGGTTGATGACCTCCTTATAATATCTTAATTTTATTTTAGCCTCTAAATCTTTCTCACGCCACATTTTATCTTTAAACTTAGAAGTAACAATATTTTAAATGTTATTAATATTTTGCAATGCAACATGTTCGACGATCTCCCAATTGTCTAACCAAGCCATGATATCTTTATAAAAACCTCGCTTGAGCCTTAGGTGGTTTTGGCTGGAATTTAAAGCTAGCTTAGGAAGTCTATGCACACAAACTAACTTTTAATTCAATCCATCCCTATATGTTTATTCATTCATGTAGAGAATATTTTCAACAAGAACTAACATTACCACTTCCTTAATTTTCCAAGATACAAACTTTCTATAATTTATTACAAATACTATTTTCCACAATTTAATCAATAACAACTAATAGCTTTTAAACATATGATAAGAAAACAACTGTAAATAAAATTATTTGTAAATCCTGTCAGTTTTCTAAGGGACAAGCATGTTCCACCCAACCTTCGATTTTGTAGTCTAGTTCATAACCTCTCAACTTTTACAAATATCTCCCGTGAGGGAGACCACACTTACTAAGGAGTAAGAATTAGGGACTTTTATGATGTGAGATATTTTATTAAGTAGAATTGCCAATATGATCGCTTTAATAATCTTTGTGGATCTTGCATAAATTCCTCCTTTTCCAATCCAATATATCACATCCCAAGCCCCAATTAATATGGGATAGATACTAAGCGTTCAACATGATATTCGGGATGGACCTACACTATAGCAATAAGAATAATTGCCTGTCACATGCCCCAATTTTGCAAAATAATATTATCTTATTTGATTTTATTCCAAGACATTATGTTAAATTTTATGCTAAGTTGTAAATGATGACTCAGCAGAGTCAAGGATATTGAATGTAATTCTGAATATTTTAATTATAAATAAATAAAAGTGGAGACAACAGCTTGGGAGAGCTGTTAAAAAGAGTGTTACTGTTCAAGTTGGTGGAGGAGACTGCGTGGAGAGAAAATAGACAAGTGGAAGCATCCTCAAACACTTCCAATGTTGCAGGTGGCAACCTCCCTACATTTGGGGTCATGATCCCCCAAGAAAGTGGGATCAGAGCAGGTGGCTCAATTAATGACAACTAACCCAAAAAGACCTAGGAAATATTAATAAAAATACCCATTGAAGAGAGCTAAGGCTGCTCATTCAAAGCAGAGAATCATTCAGGTGAATGTACTTCAAAGGATTTCATTGGGAAGGGAATTTGTGGAAGGTGTTTGAGGGGTAAATTGCAAAAAGTGATCTAGTACAGCTTTTCAGCTGAAGGATCTTGCTGCTAAGTGCAAAGTTAGTACTGAGTCATTGGACTAGTATCTTATTGCTTGCTCTACCAGTTCTCAGCCAAGGAGACCAGGAACAAGCTCGGGGGTCCTAAGAAGATGTTGTTTGAGCGCTCTCCAGGAGTTGGTAGGGAGGAACGACCTCCCAACGCTATTTTCATCCAGCTTTAAACAGGTTCTACAGTATTTTACTTACTGTGTTAAAAGTTTATATTTGAAAATGAATGATTAATAAATGATTACATGTTTTGTAGTGAACTGATAGAGCTAGTAACCCTTTAGTTATTTGAATATTGAATCTGTAATTGATGAAATAATCCTACCTGTGTTTTTCCCCATCTGGAACGAACCAGACCGTACTCTAGCATAGGTAGTGTGTTTAAAAATAGATGAAGAATATGATAGAAGACTGAATTGAATAGATGTATTATATATTTCATAATGTCAGAATAATTTATTTATGTTTGTAGGTTATTTTCAGTAAAGAACGATAACCTGCTTATTTATTTTTACTGTTAAACCAACTTGTTGATGTAAGTAGGCTAGAAAAGAAATAGTCATCACTCATTATAGGTAGCATGTTTATCATAGTAATAAGTTACTCAAATAAACAAGATGTATTTAATACAGTTCATTATTTTGTTATTTAAACAGGATGATAAACTGTGTCATGTTATATATTTATATATTTTCTTTGTATTTTATTCATTAACCTCTTGCTTATGCAGTATAAAGTTATAGCTAAACTATTTGTTTATATTCATTCAATAAAGGTATAAACTAATAAATATATAGTTTAATTTATAATCATAGTAATTTAAGACCAACAGTTATTATTAACTAAGTAAAGTAATATAAAGAATAATCATGGTACTAAGAACAAACTTATTCAAAATATTTAAGTTCTTCTATCATTTCCATTTTATTATTCCAATAGGAAAAACAACAAGAATACATTAATGAACAACATTTACAAAATGTATACTTATAAAAAGAACTGTTCCTTTTAATTTTACAAACAGGATGTATCTATAAAAGCAAATGACACGGTTGAAACCCATATATATATTACAATTACAAATGTCATTACATCGAGGATATAATCCAAATTAATTGGATTATGTAACTATTAAACAACTAGGTTATTATAAATTACTTACAGTCCTTTAAGAACAAACAAAAAGACATTGGATTATTTTTATAAACTGGAAATTTCCACAAGACATTGCAACACTAATTAAAATCCAAATTAAATAAGTAACAGAATTTGTTAAAATTAAGTAAAATAATTTGTTTTAAAATGAGGGTTTCCACAGGAAGAACCCTAGCTCGTAAATCTGAGCAAAAACGAGTAAGATTTACAACTAAACTATGACTGTATATGCCAGTCTTAAAAACATTAATTATAAACTTTTACAGAGTACTTTAAACAGTGCCCAAAACTTTGCTTACAGTCGAGAAGGGTAAAAAATCTGAGTACACAGAGTACAATGTTAAGCATTTCGATAAATTGAGACAAGCTTGAAGACAGAACTGTCTTTACAAGAAGACTATTGTTTAAATTAAAAAAAAAGAAGCCGTAAAGCTAAACATCAAAGCAAAACTAATTACATTGCTCAGTTTAAGACTGAGTTTACCCATTGACTAGAGAGGGTTTGAAACTTGGTAAATCAACAAACGACTTGTAAAAGAGACTACATAACTTATGGTGAGCCTAGGAAAGATTCCCCAAACCCCAGGTTATTCCAAATGACCACCCTAATACAAGTAGGGTAAAACCCAACATATTGACCACAGGGCTTACCTGTATTAAGCCACGAGCCATGACATTCAAAGACTGTCTACATATTACCTCCACCATGAATGTACATAGTCACGAGCCCTCTGCAAGGAGTTTCAAAGACAAATGTCATAAAATAAATAACTTAAGATTTGTTTATGCTACCGTAAAAACAAAAACACCTATTGTAAGTTAAAAGAACACTAAAAGAAATTTACCTGTGGATTTGAAACGTCGAACAGTCTCGTGGATTTACTGTCACCAACGGAATTTGCAAATTATAGACCCAACAGCCTGTAAAGGATAAACCTTCACGCAATGGTGATCCACGAGGACGACAAAAGGAAGTTTGAGCACACAACAAGCTAAGGGTAACAATAGAATCAACAAAACTTGCAGAGTGAGAACTCATAGCCACTAAGAATGGATTTAAAAACAAATACCGGAGGCAAATGCAATGCTAATCTAGGACTCGGGCAACTGGAACAGAGGAGAGCTTACGACCACCATGAAAACCAAGTAGAGCAGCCTCAAGGGCTAGCGTGAAATATGGAGAAGAAATGAAAAGGGTTAGGGTTACAAATGATTCTTATATCTTCCATGCTTGGTCAGGAGAAGACCATGTGGTCACGTTAAATTAAACCATGCAGTGGATCATTTTCTATAGTTGCTTGCATACAATAATAACCAATTATTTAATCATTGAACACGATGCATAAACCATATCAAAAACTAAGTTATTGCTTAGTAATCGAATACACCACTCATCATATGCTAGATCAGTGTTAGAATATCAACGTTATGATTTACGTTGACCTAGAAAAGAGGTGTCACTATTAAGCTTTGGTTAATGCCCGAAATCGTTCATGCATAGAAATTTATTTCATCATTAACCATATGTCTATTATCGTAACATCACTAATACGATATGGATGTTAATAACTCTTTCCTTAAAACATTGACCTTGATGGATACAAGACATATGTTATATGGGAGAGCTCAAGTTAAAAGATTTATAACCACCAAACAACTATAGTTCTCTTATGTAGAAACATTATAATCTATACATGGATAATCTCTTGTAAAACGACTTTTCAAGTTGTAGCATTTATAAATTGACATAACGTAGTATTATGGAGAATCATAAACTCTATTTTAAATTTGTTTATGACCTTGAACTAATTATAGACTTGAATGTCTAATAAACAAAATAGTTATGCATGTTTATAAGTCATATAGGAACTAATAAATCAAATGGTACCAAAACTATGAAGTTGACAGAGTGTTTTGTAAAAACACTTTTATGAATTTCTTTTACATAGTTCAGAGCGATGAAACTCTGATAGAATTTGGTTGTGACTCAAATTGGTATTTGCTAATGATTCACCATGTCTATTGGTTAGTAAAGTGGTTATAGAATTATACAAAATAACTAGAAATTTGACCTTAATCGTAAGCATCAATCTCAGAAAAACTGTTTGTAGACAGTATCTTAATACAAGAGAAGTATCATAGAAAATTAAGAAATTGAATAGGAATGATCCTACTTGAGTCTAGAATTATTAGAAACACATGGTTCAATAGGAAGTTAAGAAGTATAGGAAAACCATGATTTCATGTGAGAAAGCATTATGGTTTTTGTTAGCACAAATCAAACTTATAATCACAAGAAAGTTAAAGGCTGTAAGTTTCCTCACAGAAGAGAAATGTTGAATAGTTGTTACACAGATAAGATAATATGTTAATGTTTACATACTAACAAAACAACCATTATAACATTTCAAGTTATGCACACTAAAGTAGAAGTATTTTGTAACTGAGATTATAATTTTAGAGCCACAAAACAGATCTTATTGTCGCTACGTACATCTGAACTTTGTTACAAGAAAACTGAAGGAAGCCAAACGGTTTTACCTCACAGAAGTTGTTTGGAATTTAGCAGCTTAATTACTAAGCTTTATAATTGCAACTAAAACACTGCTGGATACTTTATGAATTTTAAAACGTTACTCATTCGTTCATACCTGTAAACCTGTAAGAACCAGTAATCTTCTGCGTTAGCATAAATGCTAAGTAAGCCCCGGATTCAAAAGTTAGATTCCATCTACTTGACATGAAGAAACTCATCAGTAAATTGAAATAAAACAATACACAAGTAAACCTTATTCTTGTTACAAAAGAGAACTGCTGATTTAACATATTTGAGATTTTGTAATACTAATCCTTGACTGTTTCTTTTATTGCTAACCTTTAGCTGTTAGTAAAACGCAAGTTTTAACATTTGTTGTTATCTCAAAATTTTAAATTTTTGTGAAAATTTGGGGTTTTGACATTGCCTCTTACAATCTCTCTTATCTACTATTCATCCTTAACTTGCTTAATCAATTTTTTTAAAAGATCGATTTCTCTATGTTTTTTTGTTCTAAATTCTCTTTTTGAAAATAAACTTTATTCAAGAAGAAAGTAATGAGTAGACTCCCCCTTTACTCCCTCTTATTCTTATCTTTTCTTGGTTTAGGAAAGTAGTTAGGGTTTATTTTAATTCCTCACATTTCGTGAATTCAATAATTATCAATTTTCTCATCTTTGTTTAAATTTCACTTTTTAAGTTTTTAATCACATTTGCAAGTTGTAACCCCTACTAAGCTTGGTATCTCTTTCAACAAATTGTCCCATAGCAAGTTGGTGAAAAACATTATAAATTAAATATCACTTTTAATCAAATAATGATATCCCACACACGACCAAGTCTTCCCTACTTATGTCAAAACATAATCAAGTCCTCTAACTTATCAAAACATAACCAAGTCCTCTAGCTTATTAATTAGGGGTAAGGTCTTGAGACATTACACTAAACCATAATGTTCACATACATTATAGTAGGATACCAACATACCACACTATTGCAAGAGTGGGTTTGAGGTGGGAGGCGATCCTCTACAAACTTAGATTTTTCATGAATAAATAATTGATGGGTGGAATTTTGATCATAAAGATCCTAATTCTAGAAAATAGAAGAAAACCTAGAAGAATATGCCTAGGGTTTGAATTGAAGAGGGATTTGGTGGCAGGGTGTATATGGAAATAGTAAAATCAAAACATTGAGAAAACCTCTAGGAACAAATACATCTAAAATTTTCATCAAAGTGATATCCAATTGGGGTGGATTTCTCCATGAAAGAACGATATTTAAAGTATTGTATAGTGTAAGGTATGGGAGTGTAGCCACAAAACACTCTAATACTGGAATACTATAAGCTTATTTGTAGTCTCAAATACCAATTGAGGAATATTTCTACAAGATCTTACAAATAATTGCAAAAATACATAAAAGTAAGTCAAGAAAGAGTACTAGATCAAATAACATGATTTTAAATTTATTCATATGGTTGAAACTCCTCTATATATTTATGATAGGTCCATTCAAGTTAAATGTCAACTCAAAGAAACAATAAACTGAATACAATGTATGCACTTTGTTGATGCCAAAATTGGAGTAGATGAAAAACTAGCCTCGTAGGGATCTCAGGTCCTTAGGTTATTTGGCTACATCATTAAGTTCTTTAGTCATATCAATGAATGGAGTCATTCCCCCTAAGGATACTAATTTTCTCTTTAGATATGCATTTTAATTTTATAATGTTCTTCAATTAAAATGGAACTATGGTTTTTAATTAGTAAATTCTATTATGCAAATGTAACACCCCGGTTTTGACCCCGATGCATTACACATACATGATGTATATATTGTAAATGATCATGGTGTGGAGCTAAAGGCCAAGGCCCCACCATTGATCAGTTATGCTATGTTTTGGATTTAAACTTGTCACCGATGGTATATCGGGGCATGCGGCACATATTAAGTTTCAGCATCATGTAAATATGCATCTATAATTAATTAAATGAACCCGACCAGCTACGTTCGCGGCAACTAAAATGAGAAGGGGCATGATTTTCACAAGGATAAGGATGTGGGGGAATTTGTCAAACCTTGGCCAATGGGGTAAAAATCCATGTGTCTTATTTCCTTGCCTTACCCAACCACTTTCATTAAAGAATTGCTGCTGGTGGTTGAGGCAGTTAATTGTTTTGGAAGTGGGGTGGCAGGACTATCAGTCCTCACCCACATGCACACTCCACCACTGTTGGCTTCACGATGGCAAAGAAAACCGCTACCATCTCTCCCGTGGACATTCCTCTCTTTCCATGATGAGCTGAAGCACTCACGCACTCCCCTTTCACGCACTTCTAGTTTTCTGTTCATCCACGCGCGAGCTGTGAGCTATTCGTCCTCACGCAAGGACCGTGTCTGCTGTTCTCACGCACCGGGATTTTTTCCTAGTTTTTGGCTCACACAGCGAGCTGGAAGTTGTGCATTTTCATCCATGAATTGCAGTGTTGTTGTGGCCTTCTTTATATTGTGGGACGAGAGTCTGCCCATTTCACGCACAGCTGGGAAGTATGTATTTTTCTCTTCTTCTGTGTGGTCTATGTATGTTTTTTCAGTGATCTCGTTGCTTAGGACGGGCTGTGTTTCCCACATTTGTTGTGAGCTGGGCTCACTGATACATTTCGGGTTGCTGATTTTTCCCACGTTGTTGGCTGTGGTTGCCGTGGTATTCCTTACATTTTGGGGACTGTTGTAAATTCGCTGGAGAGTCATTTTGGCCATGATAGGGCCAAGAATGACTCAGAATTTGTTTTCCCTGTTTAATCTGTGACAGCTGATTTGTTGCATGCGTGCAATGGTTGGTCTTCGGACTGTGTTAGGAGCAGGGATGGGGGATTAGTTTTGCTTGACAAACCTGGTGGCTGGAAACCACACAGACAGAGCTAGAGGGCTGGCCTTCTTCACCACCACCCTTGAATAGCACTGGAAGGGAATGGAGGGCATGAGGGACTGTGTAGCAGAGAAGGGACTGATTCCTTGTGTTGGATGTGTGTGGGTGTCTTAGAGGTCAGGCTAGTTTTGGTGTAGATGTTCTTGGCTCTGTAATGAGCTCACCAGCTTAGCATTGAGCCTTTCCCCAACTCCTTGATGGCTTGATAAACCCACTGTGTTGGCTTGGCTATGCTTTGTGTATCCCTGGCTATGTGTAAGCCTGCTTGTTCCCTTATTCCTTGGAGAATCATGCCCAGCTCGGGGATGGTAGCGTTGCTGAGAGATTAAGGAGCACGCTGGCCTATGGTTGGGTGGAACGTTGCAGCGACGTAGCTGGTTGTGGAACGACTTCACCATAAGATAAGTGATCTTGTCCATTTTTACTTCTGCAAGCATATTTTTTGTTAATGATTATGTTGAACATGTTGAATGAATGCTTGTGGGAATGCATGTTGATTCCACTGTGCATGATAAGCAACTATAGCTGTGTATGATAAACAATGGCATTTGTGCATGTTTTACTTCAATGCAACTAAATTCCCTTCTTAACCAAAAATTCATTACTACCTATCCTAAACAATAAAACAAATAACAATTTTGATTCAATTACATTACAACAAATAACAATTTTAAATTCAATTACATCAACAAACAAATATTTAACGAATCTATCGGAGTTAAATTAAATTTAAGTTTATTGATTTGATTGTGTTACCTCTACAAACAAATATTCAAACGGAACACGGCATCAAAGCTGCCAGCTTAAATTCAGTCTTTGCTGTTAAATTTCATTGAAGGCCCCTCTTCTGTGGAATAGTACAAAGTGGAGAAAAATATAATAAAAAATTGCAATGTTTTTTTTTCAGAGGAAAAAATACTAGCCTTTGATATTCATGTGAATCAAAATACATCTTTTACATAGCAACATAGCTACTGAAATAGCACTTCGGACAAAACAATACAACATACAGCTAACAAAGTATCAAGCAAACTGTAACAACCAAGAAATGGATAAAAGTCTGATCATAGTAGACTTTTCTCATCATCCCCAAACTAAATCAGGTCAGAATACTGAAAATGGTATCGGGAGTGGTCGACAATCATATAATCCTGAGCAAAACCTGCTAGCAAAGAGGACTCAATCAACAACAGGAGCATAAATATCAAAAATACTGATGTCCAAAAGACAAGAGAACCATCAGCTAGAAAAGTAAATAATGACCATCATATATGATTCTACCGTCCAAATGCTCAGTAAAGTAAACATGGCCTAAATCCATATTCAGGGCCTGCTTTGAGAGTTTGTCTGCCAGAAAGTTATGCTCATGAAAAATGTGCTTGAAGATCACTAGAGGGGCCAAATGAAGCATATTTTTTATATCTTTACACCAATGCATCAGAGAAGGAACATCGAGTGCTGCTGATCTGTTGAGCCAAGAGATAATAACCTTTGAGTCTCCATAAACCAAATGAATTGGTAATCCCATCATCTTACTAATTATTAAGACTGCCCAAGAATCCAACAACTCTGCTCTTGTATTAGTACTCTTACCACATCCCAAGGAAAAACTGAAGTAGTGTTTCTCATTTAAATAGATGACAAACCCCGAGCCACCGATATTATTTGAAGCAGCCCCATCGAAAAAACAGCAAGGATAGTCTAAAATAGGTTTAGGACCAATATCCCTCACTTTTATCTTTTTAAGAGGAGCTGGATGGGAATCTAATAAGTCCTCTATTCTGGATAACAGGGAATGCATAACAGGTTTCCTGTTTTCAAAAATGCAAAAGTTACCAAGAAGCCATAAACTCCAGATAATGAATAAAGGCAGATACCTGAAAGTAGCATATCGCAGGTTGGAACTAAACCAATGATACAGTAGAGTGGGGACAGAATCAAATGTGGGGATGTCAAACCCAAATTTAGTAGAGAAGTAAGCTAAGACTCCAGCACTGAAAGGACAAAACAGGAAGAGATGTGGAATATCTTCCAAATTTCTATTACACAAAATGCATCTGCCTGGCCCCTGAAATCCTTTTTTCTGTAAATGATCCCACGTTAAGATGCGGTCTTTAGTTACGAGCCAGTTAAAACATGCAATTTTCAGGGGAATGCGATTAGTCCACAGGAATTCCATTGAATAATCTGGAGGATCGAAACTGTTAACCATGATGCAATCATAACTTGAAGCAGCCGTTATGGATCCTACAAAGTTACTATGAGCCCATAGGAGGTTATCCTGCTGGTCTGATAAAATAATTCTGCCATAATCCAGCCCCCGAGTATAATTATCCCATAATAATTTCCAATCACCACTTAGATCGAGCTCATCCGCCGTGAACCAGTAATTTGAGGCAAAGGGGGTGCAATTCCTGGCTTGTTCAAGAGTAACAATACCATAATCTTCAAGATACTCCCTCAGATGTTTATTTCATTAAAGGTCCCTCTTCTGTGGAATAGTACAAAGTTCTGTGGAATAGTACAGAGTGGAGAAAAATATAGTAAAATAATTGCAATGTTGATTTCTATGAGCATTACTCTCTCTTAGGGCAGGGAGAGTTGAGTATAAAATGGATATATCTTGAAGCGTACAGTGCAACTACCAAGATATAGTTGAGCTCCAATCTGTGAAGAAAAACACCCGTTCATGGCTCCAATAGCTTTTCGCAAGCAGACACCACAGTCGGGCGCTGAAAGAGTTGTTAAGCACATTTCTAATCCATAAACACTGACAGAAGAATTCACCACCCATGATCCGGTGGCAAATCTATTCACGTTTAGAGGAGCCTCGCCTGCCATGGTCTCCATGAGATTCCCGAGAGTGTGACGGAAAGCTTTAATATCATGGTTGCTCTTAACATTTTCAAGAGCATAGGCAATGGTGGTATCCAGAACAGAGGCAAAACTGTAATTCTCGTAGCGAATGAAGCCGAATTCCAACTGAATCCCAGCGCCAATGGCGTTGGGGTAGTCTTGATAAGCCATCTGTGAAGCTGCAGCTGAACAGGTTTGGTAGTTGTGGGGAGAGACATTGGGCCTGCATTGTAGAAGGCCGTAGACTCCGCCATAAGTATATATTGTTGCCAATCCACCAGTGGGGGCAGCTGCACCATTCACCAGGTATTGCAATACCCTGTTGACGCTGCTCTCGTATATACTGCTATTGCTGTATTTATTTACATTGCAGAGACCGTAAATAAACGGATCATCGGACTGCCCATCAACAGTTGAGATTGAAATTAAATTAAACGGCAGTCCAATTAGGAACAATAATCCCATCAAACACCACCTCCGTGTTATCATATCCTCCATCGTTTCCGAATATATGCAAAGAGTGACAGAGATCAAAGAGCAAAGAATGACAGGCAGGCAGCGGAGCTGGTTAAATGCACAGGCAGAGACACAGCGATGCAAATTGGCGTTGGATATTGAGAGCAAAGAAGGCAAGCAAGGATTTTATAGATTCTGGAGGAGAATTGGAATTTGTTGGGCTAAGTCTACTTCTACGACCAGGGGAGCGAGATGTGGAATTGGCGTGGCCATTAGGGCAATGCCAAATGCAAGTTTTAAAAATAGTAATAAATTATATTTATTGGACTTTTTCAGAGATTGAAAGATGAACTCAGTCAGACGTTTCGCATTGAATATTAGATGGGGCTTCCATTGAAACGAACATTAAATAATAATAAAAATAGATATAGCAAATCCAACAGGGACGTCGCCTTTGATGGAAGAAAAGGTCTTCCCAATTGAATCGCATTAGGTCTTTCAATTTATGATGTAGCCATGATAATATCGGCAAACCATGGAGGCACCATCCAATGATCCATGGTATACCATCCCATCTGTAGATATGGCCTACCATGGGAAACCATTCCAAGCATGCAGGTACAAATCCATGGCAGGCAGCTGAAGGTTTACGGCATCGTCGTCTCGTCTTCAATGCTCAAACCCGACGACCTGAAACCCCATGGTCTTCAGTTCGTTTGCTCGCCTGGTCCGATTTTCTCGTCTTGTCCAGTCCATTTTCTGTAGGCAACTGTATTCTCGTTCCCCACAAGCATTTCCAGCACTTTGTGCAATTGGTTTTAGTCTTTGGCTTATATCATTATCAACGTATTTGGCTTATATCATTATCAAATGCTTCAAAGGTTTCAATTTTGACTCAGAGATCAAAGAGTTCATCGCCTTCCTACGCAGCATTAGTGGAAAGGAGGATGTTCCCCAACGATTTGCGATATTCGCCCTGTTACTCGTGTAAATCCTTTAAAATTGAATGTGGCAGAAAAATATGCAACACTATCTGAAAACATTAACATGTAGAAATGTCCAGTCTTAAATGTCGTCTGTCTTTTTACACTCTTGCTTAATTGACTCATGAAAATTTTGAAATTTTGATGTATTTTTTCTCATAATTTACATTTTCTACTTTTAAATATCAGTTTTTGTATATACTGACAATGAAAATATATTCAATAACAATAATATGTTTTAATATGATTTAAAAATAGATTGTATTATTTAAACTTAGCTTATAGATTATTGTTTTGGGGTTTATGACTTAGTTTGATATTGGTTTTTACTCTTAAATGTCATATGCTTTGACATACTCTCCATTTTTAGTTGGAAAAATGGAAAAAATTGAAAATTGAGTTTTCATATATTTTTAAAAGTAAAAATATAATATATGAGGATATGTTTTAATATTATTTAAAAAATGAAATTGGATTTTATAGTATTAGTTTTTAAATTAGTTTAAAGTTTAGGTATAAGTTTTAGTTAATAAAATTGTACATTGTTTAATGAATTAACAAAATGTAATGATAAAAGAACTATTTGGCTAAAGACATAAAAAAATGATCTATCATTTATATGGGTTCAATTTATTTATTTATTTGTTTGCAAGTCTTTAAGTAAATCAAGAAACTTAATTTGGTATAAAAACTATAATGAAGGAGGTCTTGTCTATGTATAATTTACTATGTTTATGTATATTTTTGCATTAGAGGTAATGTATATGTAAAATTTAATTGTTATTAGCAATAGAAAATTAGAGGTAGTGTCTTTGTATAATTTATTTGTTATTAGCAATAGAATTTATCTCAAAAATTATATTCTTGGTGTAGCCTCCAAGCTTCACAAATAGAAACATTAATAAACATAGGTTTTATGCATAGAAAATTACACACTTATCATTTTAAGAGAATTTTATATGAGAAACTTAATCTTAATCTTAATTTATGTTATTTGCAATAAACCATTAAAAAACTAGATACCCACTAACTCTTGATTATTGTTAAATATGATGTTTGTAATGAGAGTCTATATTTTCTTAATATAGCAACACATCCATGTAATGATGTTTCTTTAACATTAATACTCTTCACATTCCTTAAGTAATTTATAAATACACCTTCCATGAGATTGACCTTACCACATGTACTCACTTAAAGTTTGCCTCAACCCTAGATTCTAAAGAGTATTTATGTTAGGACTAACCATAACAAAAGGATAAAATAATGACAAGAATGCACATAAATGGACATATGAGAGTTACCTTAGAAACCCAAACCAAGAAGTCCATCATTCATGTGTAAGAGGTATTCATTCACCTTGGTCTATTTGGCTAAGCTAGAAAAATGAACCCGACATCAACCACTTAACATTTTACAGTGGACTTGTTAAAGTCTTTAAATGAGCTTAATCGCATCAAATACCAAGTTTTTTCTCAATATTATGTACCCTAAACCACCAACGATAAACTAATTAATGAGCAAATCAAGATTATATTAACTATTCTATGATTAAGTAAATATTAACCCAACATTCCCCCCTTTAAACCTGACTTTACATATGTGATTAATCCAACTCCATAATAAATGCTTATAACTATATGTCCAATCATGTGATACTTAAAGCATGAACCTACATCATTAGTTGCATCTCATAATTTTCTCCAAATATAATTACCAAATACTTCTCAATTGAGTACTTATCATACCATTCTATCCTCTAGCAAATGATGCTTGAAGAATGTACATGCTTGTTTATCCTCATCACTCTATGGTCTAAAGACAATGGGCCAAATTGAGCACTCCTCAACCAAGTACTTCTTTGTTCATTATCTTTTATCCGCTTTTTCCAGTTCTACACATTAATCTTTGCATTTTGTTTCCAATTTCCATTCACCATAATTGATAGAATTATGAACCATCACTTCAATTTGTGTGCAACCTAATATAAAAATAATATATTCACATAGGTGCATGCAAGAGAAGAAATTCCAACCATTATGCCTTCCACCTAATGACTGCCATTTAAAAATATAACAATGTGCCAATTTTCATCTCATGCCAAATGCACGTTACAACAAGGTCATTTCACAAAAGGCCATAAGGACATTGTTCACATCTTAGTTCTTCCAACTATACAAATCACATCTCATATGTGCCAATGTGAAATCCAATTCTACGCTATTTCCAATCGATAACAACATATAACTTGCAATATTATTATTATTAGAATGCCATAATGCCATAATGTGACATTACACACAATTTATTACTTTAGTGTAACATCAAAATATGACACAATATTAAAGTGATCCATTTACATTACTAAAGTGATAGAAAAAAAACATAATATGGCATAATACTAAAGTTATCCAAAAGCAACATAACACATATATGATACCACTATCGAACATAAAGTACTTTAAACAGTTCCAGTATCTTTCTTCTACTTATTTTTTCTTTATAAGTACCTTAATAATTCATGTATCATTCTTGTTCTTCATAATATAATGAAATTTACATTGCAAGTGAGCCCTTAAATGTGTCTATTAATTTCTCTTGTTCGTGGGGATTGAGGAAGTAGAACAAACACCTCACATATATAACCAATTTACACATAACTAAAAATATAAAATTTTACTTGTTAAATATAAATAAAATATCTTAATTTCTATATATGTATACTTTGTTGAAATTCACCGAGTAATGACATTTCAAACTCTTTTTGCATGTCTTTAGCAAATTGCTGACTCAGTGAATCATCATCACTTCCAAATATGATATCATCAACATAAACTTCAATGGTGAGTATGTTGTCATTGTCTTGTTTGATGTACAAATTGCTATCTGCACTTCTCCTCTTAAATTTTTGTTGTAGTAAGTACCTATCCAATCTGGAGTACCAAGCTCTTGGAGCTTGTTTTAGTCCATATAGGGCCCTTTTTAATCTGCATACATAGTCCTTGTTTTCTGAAAGTTGAAATCCTTCTGGTTGTTCGGTATAGACTTCTTCCTCCAATTCCCCATTTAGAAAGGCTGATTTTACATCCATCTGATATACTTTGATGTCTTTGGATCAAGCATAGGCTAGTATCATTCTGATAGCTTCCATTTTGGAAACTGGTGCATATGTTTCTTCAAAGTCTATTCCTTCGATCTGAGCATAACCCTTACACACCAAACGAGCCTTATTTCTGATTACATGTCCATCTTCATTCATTTTGTTTCTGAAAACCCATTTTGTGCCAATAACATTTTTGTTATGTGGTCTCGGAACAAGTTCCCAAGTTTCATTATTCTTGATTTGGTCTAGTTCTTCTTCCATAGCTTTAACCCATTGTTCATCTTTACTGGCCTCTGCAAAAGTTCTAGGTTCAGTTGTAGACAAAAGAGAGAAGTGTACTTGCTCATTTCTTCCGGATTGTCTTCTTCTGGTTCCTATTCCGGCATCCTTATCACCAATGATCTGATTTGATGGATGGTTCTTCTTGTACCAATTCTTAGGTGATGGATGATCTTTTTGTTCTTCTTGTTAGACAGTTGGTTGATTCAGTTCTTTATCTTCCTTGAGTTGCTCTTCATCCTCATCGGGTTGTTCTTCCATTTTGATTTTCTGGGAACCTTTCTCTTCTTCATCGTCTGATTCTTTTGAGTCTTCTCTGGATGATGTTGGTATTCCTTCAACTATCTTCACGTTAATGCTTTCAATCACTTTGTCTAATCTTAGATTGTAGCATTTGTAAGCTTTCCTCTTGGATGAATATCCAACAAGTATGCCCTCATCTACTCGAGAGTCAAATTTTCCAATCTTATTATCATCTCTTTTGATGTAACACTTGCTTCCAAAGATTCTGAAGTGCTGTACACTTGCTGCTCTTCCGGTCCATAGCTCATAGGGAGTTTTATCATTTTTGTTTCTGAGTAATCCTTTGTTCAAGATGTGTACTGCTATATGAATTGCGTGTCCCCAAAATTTGTCATTTAACTTGGATTCATTCAACATGGTTCGAGCCATCTCCATAACTGATCTATTATTTCTTTCAGCAACTCCATTTTGCTGAGGTGTTCTGGCTACTAAAAATTGTCTCTTTATGCCATGCTCTTCATAGTACTTGTTGAATTCATCAGAAGTGAATTCTCCACCGTTGTCAGATCTCAGACACTTGATTCGTGACCCTGTTTCATTCTCGACCAGTTCCTTGAATGTTCTGAAACATCCAAATTCTTCTGATTTCCTGTTGAAAAGACATACCCATGTCATCCTGGTATAGTCATCAATAAGTAGCATGAAGTATTTTTCACCATTCAATCCTTTGCTTTTGGTTGGTCCACATAGGTCAGTGTGAACAAGCTCCAAAGGTTTTATAGAAGAATGCTCTTTCGTCTTAAAATGCACTCTTGTTTGTTTTCCATGTTGACATTGTTCACATACAGAGTTAGCAGGTTTTGTGACTTTTGGCATATTTCGAACTTCTTGGTTTTTGTATATTTTGACCAAATTGTCAAAATATATATGCCCCATTCTTTTGTGCCAAAGCCAGCTTTCATCTTCTTTTAAGACTCAATCTCATCTAACACATATATATTGTTTGGAGTCCTAGTGGCTGTGGCTACTAACTTCCTTGATCCTTGCTTTCTTATTTTACATCCTTTTGAGTTGAAGATGAGTTCATGACCTTGATCACACATCTGATTGACGCTTAGCAAATTATGTTTCATGTTATCTACAAGCAACACATTTTCAGCCATGGAATTTTTACTTCCGAGCTTTATTGTGCCCTTTCCCAATACTCTTGCTGAATTGTTATTTCCAAATGATACAGATCCTTTATCTTTTTCAATATTGACGAAAGCATCTTTGTCACCTGTCATATGCTTGGAGCAACCACTATCAACATACCATTTTCCAGAGCTGTGATTCTAGTCTTGAAGAGCAATACCACATTCATAGTTGTTGTTATTGTGTTTAATCCACACTTTGTTAGGAAAGTCCTCATTTTTTACTGTTGGTATCCTTGTTCTGCAATTTCTGGCTATATGACCAAAGTTGTTACACTTGTAACATTCTATTTCTGATCTCAAGGGATCAAATAGGTTGTTGTACTGTGGTCGTCTAAGGCTTGCAAGGTTATTCCTTGTCTCAAAGTTTCTTCTTTGAAAACAGTTTACAGCTTTGTGTCCAAATATTCCACATGTAAAGAAATTCCCATAAAAGAAGTATCCATACCTGGGAATATATGGAAGAGGTGCTTTTTTGTGAGCTGAAATTCCTGCTGGCCCCTTTTCTAATACAAGTTGTTCTGGTTGACGTTCGATCTCTTCTTCATTCTTGGAGTCCTTGACAACTTTTGCATACCTTCTTGGCTTCTTTTCATTATCTGTCAACTTTGAGCTTGAGGCTTCATTTGTATTCTACTTGTATCCTATACCGGTCTTGTCGAAGAATGACTTTTGATTGCTGATGATTTGTTCTAGAACCTTGGAACTGTTGTCATAACCCTTTGCGATATCTTTCATCTGCAGCTTTTTCTTCAGAGATACTATCTCAGCCTCACAGTTCTCCTTTTCTCTTATATTTGTCATTAGTTGTTCAGTGAGAGAGTCTTCAAATTGTTTGGCTTCTTCTAGTTTGGTCTTCAAGTCAACAATGGTTTGTTCAAATCATTGTTCCTCTTCCTTAAGTAATCTATTTTCTTTTCTGACTTTCTTCAACTCTTTCAAGGCGCTTACAAGTTCAGCCTCAAGATCTACCTCTCCTTCATCTTTGGATTCTTCCTTACTATTATGATCCTTATCTGAGCTTATTGCCATAAAGAGTACCTTTTCTGGTTCATCGTTATCATCAGAATCACTATCACTATCTGAGTCAACACCAGATGAGTTGTTGTCTCTTTTGTGTAGAGACTTTTCTTCTTTGCAAACTTTCTTCTATTCTTATTCTTGTAATTATTGTACTTCTTGTAGGGTTTAAAACTATCATCCTCTTCACCGTCTGAGTTCTTTGCATAAGGACATTTAGAAGCAAAATGACCTATATTTCCACATGAAAAACATTTAAGAGGTAACTTACCTTTGTATTTTCCAGTGCCTCTCTTCAATTTCCGAACGAAGTTGGTTATTTCTTCATCATCAGATTCATCACTGGTCGGTTTGTCTTTCATTGATTTGCTCTTCCCGGATTGTTTGGAGGAGACCTTGAATGCTGATTCCTTTCTTGATGTATCTTCATCTTCAATTCTCATTTTGTAAGCTACTAACATTCCATGCAGCTGATCCACTGTCATAGTATCTAGATCTGTTCTTTCTTCTAAAGCAGAGATCTTGGGGTTGAACCTTTTGGGAAGAGTTCTTAGAATTTTCTGAACAACTATAGTCTCCTCAACCTCTTCTCCTAATCCTCTGATGGTATTCACGAGCTGATCAACTCAAAGAATATAGGCTGCTATGTCTTCATCTTCATTCATTCTTAGCTGTTCAAATTGTCCCCTGTAAGTTTGAATTTTGGCTTCTTTGACTGTGTGGTCTCCTTCATATGTGATTTGGAGTTTTTCCCACATTTCTTTTGCAGAGGGACAGTTCATCACTTTGTTGAATACTGATTCGTCTATAGCGTTTAGAAGATGATTTCTGGCCTTTGAGTTGTTGTTGTATTGAGCTAGCTCACCTGCATCAGTTGGCACGGTCCTTGGTACTTTGTACCCATTCTCGATACTCTGCGATATTTCGATTCCTTGAGCTTCTATGAAGTCTCTCATTCTTATACTCCAGAAAGCATAGTTGCTTCCATCAAACAAGGGTGTTCCAGATTTGCTTTGTTTAGCAAATTTCCCCATGATTACCTTCTAGCGGTTAGTCTGTTCTGAAGGAACCTGCTCTGATACCAATTGTTGAAATACTGAGAGGGGGGTGAATCAATATTTGTACAATAATAAAAAACTTTAATCAAAAGCAGGTTGCTGATCACCAATCACAACACATCATCAGTATGTATCAAGATGCACAGTACACAACAGTTTTTAACGTGGAAACCCAATCTATGGGGGTAAAACCACAGAAGCCTTTTTAATAATAGTTGTCCAGAAATAACTGGATGAAAGGAACAACTATCTTATTACATAGGATTCAATTTTTCAGCTTCAACTGAAAGGAGGCTACGACCCCCTGTTTTACAGGCTGCGACCTAAAGGAAGCTACCACTCCCTAGTTTTTCGGCTTCCACCGGAAGGAGGTTATGACCTCCTTTCCTTGCCTCGTCCTGCCACCCTGATAAGAAGAATATTGCTGAACCTGTGGACCTGTCAAATACAAAACCCTGTACTCTCTGCTGATAACATCTGTACTCTGATCACTATCAAATCTTCTCTGTAGTCAATACTTTCACATCATTTTTCTGCTCATGTCATCACGGTCATGCTGATCAAGCTGCTCATCAATACTGCTGGTTACTTGCTTGTCCCTTCAGTAGATCTGTTCTATGTGAAGAACTTCTTGCTATTGATAATCTCTATTCACTGTTTACTGCCAAGTCATCCTTATCACTGATGCCGACACACTCTGTACCACACTGCACAACCTGTAGATCTATCATGTACCAATCTCTAAATCTGCTAGTGCACACCGTTCACTGTCATCCACAATCACTGAAGTATCTCTGATTTGCTATTGCTGAACATCATCATAGGTTATACATCAAAGTCATAGGGTATGTACTATCATCATCATCAAATACCCACCATCATCATCAACATGTAATGTGCATGTAAAAAGTACACATCATGGTGCAAAGAAGAATGTCATCACACCATAGCATGCATCATGTCATCATTATCAAAGCATATATCATCAAATCAGAGTGCATAGCAGACTGCGCATTGTAGAGAGTTCATCATAGCATGGAAGAGTATCATCACAAAAACAAACTACTGTACACACCACATTCACTGTGTTTGCACATGCTACTCACACACTAGTACACACACAGTTTACTCACTCATATAAACACTATACTGTTTACACCTTTGACTGATAAACTGTACATACACAATATTAAACATACCTGGAATATCATGTCATCATCATAGAATATAATCTATACTGTATACCTGTCACTTGTATATCATGTCATAAACTGTTGCACTTGTAATAAGCTGTTGCTCTTGTCATCATCAAATAAATTTGAGTATGCCAAAATCATGACTGTGTATGCAAATGTTTTCTTGCTCGGACTTTACTCAGATTTTCACCTTTACTGCTATATTACTGAATGTGTATCAGAAGTATGCCATAGTAGTATTATTTCATACCTGGGCTTGTACATCATCATCAACATACTGCTGCTGCTGTGTAGAAATAATTTGGGTCTGCTTTCACCTTATGGATAAGTGCTATAGATGATTATAGTTCAGGACTTGATAATCGTCCATTCTAAGACTGTATGCCAAGAATCCATGGGCAACGCTAGGGAATCCGATTGACAGTAACCTCAAACAAAAACTAAGCTCTGTTGCCTGCCGTTCCCAATGCTACTGCTGCTTTAATCCAACTCATAGAGCAGCTGCTACTCAGTAGAAATCACAGCTTCTGGATGCACAGTTGCAAATGAATAGGTTCACGATTCAAATCTCTTAACCATCTCTAGTAGCAGAACCAGAATCTAGGCTAGCAAGGAACAAAATACAAGACCAAATGGACTGGAAACATCCCCTGGTACTTATGCCTCACTATAAATTGCATCCCGTGGTACTTGATGTCTCGCTATAGATTGCAATTTTGAGATGCTTTAAGATCCGGCTCAAAACAGATAGAAAGACAAAAAAAAATAATTCTCTGCTGCAATATAGCTCGGAACTCTCTGCTGCTACTCAGTAGAAATAAAAAAAAAATTCTCTGCTGCAATATAGCTCGGGACTCTTTGCTGCTACTCAGTAGAAATAAAAAAAAAAAAAAATTCTCTGCTGCAATATAGCTCGGGACTCTTTGCTGCTACTCAATAGAAATCAAGAAAATAATTATATGCTGCAATAAAGCTCGGGACTCTTTCTCTGAAAGATTGTCTCCGTCAAAATTAAAACACGACTTCAGTCCATCGCACACCACACCAGCAATTTGGATAAAAGAAGGTTTATTTATATGGTTCTCTAAGTCCAGGTCGCCTTGTTTTGAGGTTATTTTATATTGATAGCATGTAGGAAAAAAAATGTTACGGGGTTGTTTCCCTTTCTTTCTTTTTTTAATTTATATTATTCAAAGTCAAGTCACACCCCCCTCTTTTGTTTTATTATGATAAATATTTTTAAGAGAAAGAAAAATTCTTTAATAAAAATGAATTTTTAAAATATGTTTTAGTTTTTAGGGGTTAGATTTCAAAGATGGATTTTAAATTAATTTAATATTAAAATTGTTTTATTTATTAAAAATTTTAATATTTTATTTTAATATTAATTTTAAATCTGTTATTAATGTTTTAAGGTTTTAACAAATAAAATAGGTTTTATCATTTAAACTTGTTGATATTTTGATTAAACCAACTTGGGGGCACTTGACCACTCTCTAGGAAGTTCAGGGCTTTTGGCATTGTCCCAAGGGCTCCAAGGGCTTCAGACTTGGGCTTGGACAAAGTCAAAAGGTCTCCTTTGACGCTGACACTTACTCAAACCACAGAGGCACAGAGGCTCCTTAAGGGGCACCTAGACACATTAACACACACCTGTTGGCATCAATGACAATTTAGTCAACATACTTCTATATACTACAATTTTCCACCCAACTAAGTATATATGCAACATTCTTCTCAGATCCTCAAATGTTTAGAAATTAAGGTATTTAATACCTCCAAGTTTTAATAAATTTATTCAAATTTCAAATTGTACACAATAATTTGTTAAACATTACATTTTACACAATTAAAATATTTACTTACCTAAACATTGTAAATAATAATGTATATCCTAGCAACATGTATTCTGTACACTAGTGTATACCTTGTTATATACACTAATGTATATCCTAGTATATGCATTAGTGTATGTAACTAGTGTATATACTAGTATATACACTAGTATATTATCAATATATACACTAGTGTATATACTGGCATATAGTGACCAATATATACACGGATGTATATACCGTTATATACACTAGTGTATATCCTGGTAACACTATGTACTGGTATATACACTAGTGTATTATCCTATGAATCATACACTATATGTACACAACTAGCTTTGTCCAAATCGAAAATCCAGACCTTAAAATCCTTTTGTAAATGTTTCTCCATATTCAAATACCACTTATAGGATGAATACCACCAAAATTCATTGTCCCATTGAGCTAAATTGTTCAATCTATCTGTTAGATTTTTATCATTCAAGCTAGAATTATCTTAGGATCTTTAAATGAGAGAATAACAAGCTCATCAATCAAACATAAGAGACAATGAACACAAATTTTTCCTTAGGGAAACCATAAAGGAGAAAACCCTGCAACTTCCTCAAAGATAGAATCAGAACCAAAAGCAAAACCCCAAAAACAGTAAGATGATCTCCTGACAGCAGTAGTCTCTCTCTCTCTTGTCCCAACAACTTCTTCTCTCTCAGTTATGTGCTACAACTAAGTGTAAGTGAATGTGTGATAAATAGAGAGGCTCACTCTCTATTTATACTATAATTATCGACTTGAAAATAACTCACTAGGGCCGACTTCTCTAGAAGAGTCTAATAACCCTAGGGGCCCACAACTGTGGGGACTTTAACCGTTGATCAATAGGAGGGTTACCCACAATGACTTTACATGGCTTGTTTACATTATTGAATCTCTCGATAGGAACATCGGGGCATGACATGACTCAAATACATTACAGACACTTCCCGGAATAAACATTGGGGTACAATACATAGGAGATACAAGTGAATACATTTTAAAGTTACAAATACATCAAAAATCCCTCTTAACTAGGAAGGTATTCTCTTGACACAATTTATTAGCACTGGTCTTCTTCTCTGTACCAACTAGATCATCATCAAGATATCGTCATCTTCTTCTTCAAGTCATATTCATCTTCAAGTCATATTCATCTTCAAGTCATCTTCATTACTAGATTTGGATCATCACTCAATATGGATCATCATTGCTCGATCATCATCACTGGATCTAGATCATTACTGCTAGATCATCATCACTATATCTGAATCATCACTCAATCTAGATCATCATCACTTGATCTGGATCATCATTGGATCTGGATCGTCACTCGATCTGAATCATCACTAGGTCATCATCACTGGTGCTATCTCTTGATTCTTCTCGTCACATGAATTTCTATAGAGCCAGCCCTTTTTCATGTTGGTTGTAGGCCTAGCCTCCATGTAGGTCTTCTTCAGCGCTTATATCTGACCCTAAGTCAGAATGGCCTGCCCAACACTTACTTCTGACCATGAGAGGAACACATCCAACACCATGTCAGAAAGGCACGCCCAATACTCACATCCGACTATGAGAGGAACCAATCCAGTCATATATGTCAGCAAGGCCCATCACTCACATCCACTGGCATGATAGGACACACCATCTATCATCCATGGAAAGGCTCAACACTTACATCTACTGGCATAGCAGGACACACCATCTACTATCCATAGAAAGGAACAACACTTATATCCTATGGCATAGCAGGACACACCATCTACTATCCAAGGAAGGGCTTAGCACCTATATCTACTGGCATGGAAGGACACACCATCTACCATCCAAAGAAAGGCTCTGCACTTACATCTGTCGGCATGATAGGACACACCATCTATCATCTGGGGAAAGGCTCTACACTTATATATGATCATGTGGGAACCAATCCCATAGTCACATCATAATGGCTCTACACTTACATCTGATCATGTGGGAACCAATCCCACAGTCACATCAGAATGGTTCTTATCCCTAAGCTGAGGATTCTTGGTAACTGACCAGGTGCCTCCATTCTCTCGAAGAATGACATTCAATGCTTATATATGATCATGTAGGAACACATCCCTCAATCACATCATAATGGCCCTCAGCTCTAGACTGAGTATTCCTGGTAACTGACCAGGTGCCTCCATTCAGAGAATGGAATTTAGCGCTTATATCTGATCATGTGAGAACACATCTCACAGTCACTTCAGAATGGATCAGCACTCACATCTGACCATGGAAGGAACCAATCCTCTAACCATGACAGAATGCATCTAACCATGGAAGGAACCAATCCTCTCACCATGTCAGAATGGCTCTTGAACTCATCACTTTCCCTTGGAGGGAACCTCGATCTGGAGAACACCAAGCTTCTCCCTGAAGTACTCAAAATTCACTCTGGCTAATGGCTTAGTCAACACATCAGCTATCTGTTCATTTTTCGCAACATAATGGAGCTTCACTGCTCCTCTCTGCACCATATCCCTGATATAGTGATATTTGATCTCGATATGCTTTGACTTATCATGGAACACCGGGTTCTCAGACAACTTCACACAACTCTGGTTGTCACAATATATACAAGTAGCATCCAACTGGAGATCAAATAAATCAGAAAGTAGATTCCTTAGCCATACTTCCTCACAACTAGCTGAACAAGCTGTGACATACTCTGCTTCAGCTTTACTCAATGCCATGCAAGACTATTTCTTGCTAAACCAAGAGATCACACCTTATCCCATACTGAAGCAGCACCATGAAGTGCTCTTTCTATCGATGGCACTGCCTACCCAATCTGAATCAACATAACCTTCCAGGTTAATCTTCTTATCAGCGTTATACTTGAGCCCATAATCAACTGTACCCTTTAGGTACCTCAGAATATGCTTTGCAGCAATCAAGTGAACATGTCTCGAATCTGTTAGGAATTGGATCAAGGTGTTCAAAGCAAAGCAAATATCTGGTCTCATATTCATTAAGTACATCAAGGACCCAATCATCTAATGATGCATCATGGCATCAACCGTCTCTAATGAAGCATCACTCAATAGCTTCAGGTTCGATGCCATAGGTGTGGTCATGGCCTTGTAGTCCATCATCCCGAATCTCTTCAGGATCTCTACTGCATACTTCCCTTGTCCGAGGGAGATTCAATCCACATTCTACCACACCTCCCTGCCTAGAAAATAGTGAATCATACCCAAGTCCTTCATTTCGATCTTGGCATCAAGCTTCCTCTTCGTATCCGCAATCAACCCATCCATACCTGTTACAAACAGATCATCTACATATAGTAGGAGTATCACTAGGTTACCTTCTTCAACCCTGTAGTAAAGGTTGGAATCTGCTTTACTCTTGGTAAAGCCCAAACTGGATAGAAAGATGTCAATTCTTCCGTACCATGTTCTGGGTGCCTGTTTCAAACCGTACAGGGCTTTCTTCAATTTACACACATGAGACTCCCTGTCATGTGTCTCAAAACCGAGTGGCTGCTCCACATACACTTCCTCTTCCACTACACCATTCCAGAAAGTAGTCTTTACATCCATCTGGTGTATCTTCCATTTCATCACTGCAACCAGAGCAAGTACTGATTTGATGGAAGTGTATCTAGCTACAGGTGCAAAAGTTTCTTCATAATCTATTCCTTCTTTCTGGGAGAATCCATGAGCCACAAATCTTGCTTTATATTTCTCTATGCTACCATCTACAGCATGCTTGATCTTGTAGATCCATTTGGAAGTTACAACAGACTTCCCTTATGGTCTTGGGACAATATCCCAAACATCATTCTTCGTGATCGATTGATACTCTTCGATCATAGCATACCTTCATTCTTTCCTTTCTGTTGCTTCTTCATAGCTAGAAGGTTCTTTATCAATAATGTCACATAGCAGGCCTACATAACCGGAGCATGCCCTAGTTCTCTTTCTTTCTCTGTGTTCTTCTTCTGGAGCCCCATATCTTTCTGCACCTTGGATAGCCTCTCGTACCCAAGCAGGTTTCCTCTTGTGAGGATTCTTCTCCTAAGGTGGATCTACAGGTTCTTGAGGTTCTTTTAATTCTCGATCTTCTTCTTGAATTTCTTCATTCATGGTTGTGTCATGAAGAATGTTAAAATATTTTGTGTTATCTTGATTGTAGTCCTTATATATTTTATGCTATCTTGAAATTTAATATTGTTTATTACATATTTATGTAAATTTTAATAAATTTTATTGTATATAAATTATTTTAAAGATGAACATATATAATGTTTATTTCAAAATTTAAAAAAAAAATTATAAGAGTGCAACACAACTGATCTAAATATATTAAGTACAATTTAAGTAATTTTATATGTATTTAGTCTTTGTTTAATATATTTATATGAACAATGAAGTTAAACAAACCATTTTGATTTTAAAAATAGTGTTGAATCTAATTAGTTTTGGTTTATGTTTATTTATTTTTAAATAATTAAGAAAAATAGTCTCATTTAAGTGTAATACCACTAATCCTCAGATGTGGGTGGTAATAATGAAACTATGGCCATGGAGGCAGATGACGAGGCACACAACGGTGCCACCTCATCATTGGCCTGACATCATCTGCTCGTCATTTCCCTCAATGGTTGCACACATTTATCTCTCAACTGGACACAGAGACCTCATGGCAGCTGGAATGTACAAGGTCGTCACCTCATCCCTGGATCTCCTTAATGAGCATTCATGTCTTATAGGTCGCCGCGCCAAAGGCTTAAGGCCTCGAATTCCTCTTTACCCTTGTCATTTTCCCATCGCGCTTGTCTCTCTACAACCTCTCGGTTCAGCTCTTTGCAACACTGATCCTAGCTCTCAGCTCTCGGCCTCCCTGTGTCACCCTGCAATGTCTCGGCGCCAAAGGGGAACTCCATGTTACGGACGTGCGGGGAGAGGAATCCATACTGAACGCCCTGCTATTCTCAATGCATAGGCTAGTAGTGAAGGTTTTGATATTGAAATTCTTGATTATGTGTGCACCATGTTCAACGATTGGGAGGACGAGCTCTCTGGTTCACTCACTGCTGTTGGTCGTACTCCTGAGTACCGTAGGAACTACGAGGTCATCAAGAATCTTCTGATTTGGTTCTTGCTTCGCTTCTCTACTCCACAGTATTAATATTAATATTATTACATCCACAATAAATATTAAACCTTGTACTGTTGTCTAACATGATAAGATGAAACACGAACGCCAATTTTAAGTATGTAGGACCCTCATGTGTTGATTTTCATGATTAAAGATTGTGCACACAACCATTATCCCTTATTCATACGTCAATCTGTCTCTCCTCTACTATCGTGGATGTGCGTCTCCTCTTCTAGCGTGACTGAGTCTTCTCTGCCGTCATGATTGAGTCTTCTCTGCTAGTGTGACTGAGTCTTCTCTTCCATTGTGTATCTCTAGATTGGTCAGTAGATGGACTCAAGTCATCCATTAAACCTAGCCTAAATTATTGATTAAACACCAAATTAACTAAAACATAGCGAAAAATTAAGTGACACTTGGATTTGGTAAATGAATGTTAGTTTATCCAATTTACCGCATTACTTGGATGGCAATATCTATGAAAATATTTTTGTAGAAAAGCATTAACATTTATTAAATTATATATATAATTTAATACTACTCATTCTTTTAAATATGCATATGTATTTTAATAATATGATTTTGTTTTAAAATTTAATTGGAGGTAAATTATTTAACACTATAGTCTCTTAAATTCTACTTGGAGAGTTAAAACGTATTAGTATTTTATACTATGTTTTTATTTTAAAAATCATTGCAAATAAAATATGTAATGCTACGCATTCTTTTTAAATTTACTTGAAGAGGTAACATAATCAAGTAGTTTAAAATAGGTTAATATTTGATGCTATGATTTTTATTAAATTACTTTAACATGTACTTTGAATGATCTAGATAATATATACTAACATTTAGATGTTAGCCGTAATAATTAATTCGAAAATACAACATAGATAGTATTTATATAATAATTACGTTTGAACGAGTGCACTTGATATTAAGGTCGACATATAGATTTACATTAACTTAAAAAAATTATAGGATGTCGACTTGGACGATTATTACAAAAACTAGTAAATAGTCTATTAAATCTAAATCTTATACATAAATTAAAAAAATTCATTTAATACATATTAAGTTTTAAAACATTTATAGCATTAACATTTAAACATTTCTACTTGTATAGTAACCTATCTAAATTTAAGAAAATTTAATAAAACAATAATAACAATTTTAGTGCAACCTGCATAATATATTATCCTAGCCTTGTTGAATAAAATATTTACAGTTTCACAAAATACTATCAAATAAACACTAGTATAATTATAAATGTTACTGACCTAATTTTATCATAAAAAGATAGAGTATGCACAATATACAAAACACAAAATAGCTTTTGAGTGTCAATCCATCCCTATAGATTTATTCCTTCAGGAGGAAAATGTTTTCAACAAGAACTAGCATTACCATTGCCTTAATTGCCAAGATAAAACTTTCTATAATTTCTTACAAATACTATTTTCCATAATTTAAACAATAATAATTAATAGCTTTTAAATATATGATAAGAAAACAAATGGAAATAAACTTATCTGTAAATCTTGCCAATTTTCTAAGTAACAAGCATGTAACAAGCATGTTCCACCCAACCTTAGATTTTGCAGTAGTTCATAACCTCTCAACTTTTGAAAAGATCCCCCCTTGAGCTAGACCAAGCTCACTAAGAAGTAAGACTTAGGGACTTTTATGATGTGAGATCTTTTATTAAGTAGACTTTCCAATATGATCGTTTTAATCATCTTTGTGGATCTTGTATAAATTCTTCCTTTTCCAATCCAAGATATCACATCCTAGGGCCCAATTAATATGGAACAAATACTGAGCGCTCAATAGGATGGCCGGGATAGACCTCTACTGTGGAAATGGGTAGACTTGCCTCTTAAAATCTCCCTTATCTGCTATTCAATCTTAACTTGCTTAATCAATTTTTTTATGAGATGGATTTCTCTTTGTTTTTTTATCAATAAATTCTCTTTTGAAAATAAACTTTACTCAAGAAGACAATAATGAGTAGACTACCCCTTCACTTTCTCGTCTTCTTATATTTTCTTGGTTTAGAAAAGTAGTTAGGGTTTATTTTAATTCCTCACATTCCCTGAATTCAATAATTATTAATTTTCTCATCTTTCTTTAAATTTCTCTTTTAAAGTTTTTAATCACATTTACAAGTTGTAACTCTTAGTAAGCTTGGTCTCTCGCATAACAAGTTGGTGAAAACATTATAAATTAAATAGATCACTTTTAATGAGATAATGATAGCACACATAGGTCCAAGTCTTCTCGACTTAGTTAAAACATAATCAAGTCCTCTAACTTATTAAAACATAACCAAGTCCTCTCACTTATTAATTAGGGGTAAGGTCGTGAGACATTACACTAAAACATAATTTTCACATACATTATAGTAGGATACTAACATACCACACTATTGCAAGAGTGGGTTTGAGGTGGGAGGAGAGCCTCTACAAACTTGGATTTTTTATGAAGAAATAATTGATGGGTGGAATTTTGATCATAAAGATGTTAATTCTAGATAATATAAGAAAACCTGGAAGAATATGCCTAGGGATTGTATTGAAGAAGGATTTGAGTTGCGCGCTGTATATGCAAAGAGTCAAATCAAAACATTGAGATAACCTCAAGGAACAAATACATCTAAAATAATCACCAAAGTGATATCCAATCGGGGTGGATTTCTCCATGAAAGAACTATTGTGTAATATAAGATATGGGAGTGTAGCTGAAACAAAGAAACTATGTTTCTTACTAGAATATTCAGTGAAGATAAGATAAATAATCCATGTATCGATATAAAAATATATTTGATAAGATAAGTGATGATATTACATTTAC
>LPNX010968421.1:55064-107058 GCA_001517045.1 Pseudotsuga menziesii | reverse complement strand
ATAACATTGCCTTCCCCTTATAGAAGCTTTGTCCTCAAAGCTTAGAGAAGACAAGGCTTATGTAATAACCCAAAATTTCATAAAAATTTAAAATTTTTAAAGTGACATAAAATGTCTTAATCGCAGTTTAGTAACTGCTAGTGGTTAAAGGAAAATGAAACAGTTTAACAAATTTTAAGGATTAGTTTAACATACATAAGAACTAAAACAACTCTAATATTTATAAGTTATTATGTTATACTTTTATTTTTCTTATATAACATTGCCTTCCCCTTATAGAAGCTTTGTCCTCAAAGCTTAGAGAAGACAAGGCTTATGTAATAACCCAAAATTTCATAAAAATTTAAAATTTTTAAAGTGTCATAAAATGTCTTAATCGCAGTTTAGTAACTGCTAGCAGTTAAAGGAAAATGAAATAGTTTAACAAATTTTAAGGATTAGTTTAACATACAGAAGAACTAAAACAACTCTAATATTTATAAGTTATATAAAAATGACTTGCATTTAATTGCTGCTAGTTGTACTGATGATTTACTTTTGTCAAGTAGGTGAGAAACCATGTTTGAAATTGGGGCTTAATTAGCATTATTCTAACTCAAATGGATTGTTGGTTCTTACAAGTTCAGTAGGTAAGCGTATGATCAAGTAGAAGTTTATTTTGATTTATGTCGAGAAGTACTTCTTTAGCATGATAAGATGATAGTATAAAAATTGATTATTAAGATGCAAGACTCCGATGAGGTAAAGTAAATTCCTTCATTGTTTTGGATCTATGAAAATATTTCAATTTAAGCCATAATGAATTTTATCCTTAACATAAATAATGCTATTTACAAGAATGAGTTCTTCCAAGTTTTCTTTCTGTTGTAAAGATTATAGTACCTAGTCAATTATAGATTCTTATAGTGAGCATATAGCTCATGATCTTAGCATATAATTACTTCTACTGTTTCATGAACTTAATGCTATTGTCATGTTTAAAACTCAATTGTACTGCTCTTTATGTATGAACATACTCCTATGTTTTTCAAAGGTAAAGTTTAGAATGAAAGATTAGTTACTTAATAAAGACTCTTTCCAAAGCTTAAACTTCAGTATTTTTGAAGACTCCTTCATTTATTAGCATCAAGACTTTATGTGGAGAAGTTTAGAGCTCTTCAGTCTATAAAATAAATCATCATATCATTATATTAATACTCTATTTATCCTTTACTAGTCATGTAATAATACCAAACTTATTTGTTTTGTTGCAATTATGGTTATCTTCTTGCATAGCTAGTAGACAAGCTGTGTATAGAGTATTGAGTTTATAACCACAATGCAATTGTTATTGTAATGTTACAATACTATTATGAGTTACATTTTACAATATTAGGCTTTAACAAAATACTACTTGTAACCTAAGGTAGTTTCACTACTTAACAACTACTATCATAGGGTCGAAACTAAAGGTAGAATACATTTTAAGTTTTGTCCCTATATTATTCTAGTTCCAAAGCATAGTATAAACAATAGCATGATTGACATTGTAAGCAATCATATAAACTATCCAAATGATCGATGGCAAAGTTGACATAATGAACAATCATATGAAACATTATATTATGGTCGATAACGTGATTTGTTTTATTGGCAAATGTTATGCACTTTTATATTATAGTCGATAGCATGGTTTGTAATAATTGGCAATGATATATTTTATATTCGAATGTGCAGTGTTGACTATTGAAATCGACCCACACTTGGTTAAAATTTCTGGGAGGCCACGTGGATAAGTCTCCACCATGCATTGGTTAACTTATAATGAAAAACTAAAACCCTACTCCTTGTCATTTTTGTTTCGAGGGTTGTCTTCCTACAGGCTACGCTATGAGACTCCTTGCGGCCATGAGAGGCCTACTCTTTCTTAAACCTTGGCACTGAAGCCTGCATTGTTGTGCATAGTGGTTTAAGGATTCGTGGTTTGTGTTTTCAGTTTCTTTTGTGAGTTGAGAAAATACAGTGTGAGTGGTTTTAACTTATTCACTTCGCTCGAAGCCTGTAAAAGGATTTTACCCTTGTGTCTGTTCGTTCTTTACCTTGTCATCGTGGAGTTTGAGACTATCTCTTATTGCCTCTATCGTAGAGTTGGATTAAGGGTTTTGTTTGCTTCTCAGTTTAGTTCACGCGAGCTGGTGATTGTTTCTTCTTGGCTCCAATTACTTCTTACTCACAGGTAAAACAATTTTACTCTGCTCTCATTCCTTTTGTCAATTTAATTTCTAAGTTAGCTAGGGTTTTAATAAATTGCGACTCAGAGTTTTAAATAATGTTTGGATTGTAATCTTGTAGGCTACCACCGACAGCTCCAGTCTTGAAATGGAAATGCAAGATCGTCCTTTAGTTAACTTCGTGGGCTTCCAACCAGTAAGCCCCAGTCTCGTCGTGAGTTCTCCTTGCTTGTGAAATGGGTTGTTGGTTGAAGGTTCCTGTGGTTGGAAACTTGGCTTCAAACTCTCAGCTGGTTATGATATTTACTTTGTTGTTTAATATCCATGTTTTTATTTTAAAACCGTGTCGATGCTTTACTCGGTTGCACAAGATTTTGAAGCTATGATGTATGTGTGGTTTCGGTGAAACAGTTTCAGCCTTACGGCTTAAATATGTAATACTAAAACCTCCTCTGTGCTCGGAGATGCTTATGTGATCTCTATCTCGTTTGCTTCAGTTTCTCTTTTACATTTGAACTTGAAGAAAGAAGACTTTGGAATGGGTTTACTCACCCTATCGGTAATGTATTTAACTTACTGTTAATATAAAAGATTTATTTATATTGGATTATTTAGTAGGCTGGGATTTCAACCCATCGTTTCTACAGGCTATAAGCCTACCTTGATTTGAGATTTATATTGCAAATGGTTAATGATTCTTGGTTTACTTTGTTCGTTATTTACATATGCATTTTATTTATTACTACTCTGTAAATTATAATTATTTTTAAGCACTGTTTAGAAGATATGGTTAAATTCTAGAACTCGGCTTTTAAGGGTTAAAAGAAATACTGTAAACCCTACAGTTTATGAAATTCTTGTTTCTGCTATAGTATTCTTGACTCTGTTTTTGAGAAATTGAATAATGAAATATTATTTGACTTACAATTATAAATATGATGCTAACTCTATATGAAATGAAAAGATTCTAAACAGTTTTGCTTCTAGTTTTTAGTTAAGAAAAATATTAACATTTTTAGTGCAGCATACTTGAAATCTAGGGTAATATTAACTCTAAGTAATTTTTTGTAAAATAAAAGGATTGTAAAAGAATCCTTAGCTCCTAGATAAGACATACTCTCATCTGTAAAGTTAATATTTAACAATTGTTTTATTATTTTCTTTTTACATGTTTTCTCAAATATTAGTTGTTTACTTTACTACTGTTAACTATAATATCTTTATATTCTATTTGGATACTAATACTATAATAATAGTAATATTTACTATTTTCTTTATACATGTGTTTCCATTTAGTTGGATGAAGTAAAAAAAAATAGCTGCAGACAAAACATAGCACTGCTATTCAGTGAAATTCATAAACATTGAAGTAAATCTATTTCTATTTACATTCAAATAAAAGAATCAGTTCCTTTACCTAAAACAATCCAACTGTGCTAGAGTACGACCAGAGTTCAGGTGTGGAAAAACATAGCTTGAAAATTTATTTTCTATCTATTTCTCTTATTTACATAATCATTTCCATTTCTACAATAATCTATAAATTTACTGAACTTAACATTACACAGTTACTTTTTCATTCATAAACCCTAAACACTAACATGCCTGTAATAGATAAACTAAGAATTATTTAACTGAAGACAGTAATAACAAAATAGAAACTGTTGAGGACAAGACGACAACAGCTTAAGGAGGCTATTCCTCCCAACCAAACTCCTGGAGAGTGCTCAAACAACGCTTCCTCAAGACCCTCGAGCTTGTTCCTGGTCTTCTTGGCTAAGAACTGGGTGGAGAATGCAACTGTAAGACCTCTGTCACCTGACTGGTCCAATTACCTCAGTAATAAAAATATGCTCTCAACAGTATGATCTTCAACTTAGAAGCTGCAACTAGATCAATCTCAGCAGTTATCCCCTCAAACACACTCCAGACTCCCCTCCATTGAATTTCTCTTCAGTAAAATTCATTCACCATGAATGATCACTTCTCTTGAATGAGCAACGTCAGCTCTCTTCAATGGGAAATTTTATAGAGATGCATAGGTATTCTAGGTCAGTTTTCATTAAATGAGCCACCTGCTCTGATTCCACTTTCTTGGGGAATCATGACCACAAATATAGGGAAGTTGTCACCTGCAATAGTTGGAAGTGGTTTGAGGATGCTGCCACATGTCAGTTTTCTCTCCACCCAACCTCCTCCACCAATTGACCAGTAAGCACTCTTTTAACAACTTCCCTAAGTTGTTGTCTCCTCATTTATTTATTTATAAATAAAATATTTTGAATTTACATTAAACATTCTTGACCCCACTCGGTCATCAATTACAACTTAGCATAAAATTTAACACAATGTTCATTAAATATTATAAAATTGTTTTTGCAAATTGGGGCATGTGACATACACACCCCCTTAAATTATAACATCATCCTCGATGTTATTTATTCCTCGTCCTCAGAGTTCCCCTGGAATGGAATTGGATATGCATCCCACATATGACTTTCCAATTCCCAAGTGGCTTCCTATGGACTAAGGTTCTTCCATTGCACCTTCACTTGACCAATGGTGTGGTTTTGAAGTGAGATCTCCCTCCGCTCGAGGATACAGTCCGGTTCCACCAGAAAATCTCCTTCGGGTTCCACCTACACATCATTCCAGTTAATAACATGATTAGCATCATGCACATATTTCTTTAACACATAAATGTGAAAAACATTGTGAACTCTTAGATTCGGTGGAAAAGCTAACTGATAGGCTACCTGTCCAATCCTGGACAGTAGTTCAAAAGGACCACAATAACGAGGTGCTAGTTTGGCACAACACCCAATCTCAGAGAACTCTTTTTGGGTCTCACCTTAATGAAAACATGTTCACCTACCTGGAACTCTTTTGGAGTTATTTTAAGGTATGCTGGACTTTTCTGTCGATCTTGCGCAATTTTCATATTACCTTGTACCTGCTTTACAATTGCTTCCATTTCTTTCAATAATTCAGGTCCTAATACTAACCTATCCACTGAATTACTCCAAGAGATGGGAGTGTTACATTTCCTTCCATACAGAATTTCGGAAGGACTATATCTAGCTGAAGCTTGATAATTATTATTATAACCAAATTCTACCAGGTATAAATAATCTTCCCATTTACTTAGTTGTTCCTTTACATACATTCTTAGTAGAGCTTCCAGTACCTTATTTACTCTTTCAGTCTGTCCATCAGTTTGAGGATGGAAGGAGGTACTGAAATTTAATGTGCTATTTAATCCTTTAAACAGAGATCTCCAAAAGTTACCTATAAATTTAGGGTCACAGTCTGAAATTATGACCTTCGGTATCCCATGCAGTCGGAAAATTTGCTTTAAGAAAATATCAGCTATATTTGCAGCTTTATAAGTATTTTTTATAGGTATAAAATGGGATGCTTTACTCAATTTGTCAACCACTACCATTACGAAATCATTTAAGTTCTGATTTTTAGGCAGTCCAGTAACAAAATCGAGGCTAATTATCTCCTATTTCCATTTAGGAATAGGCAAAGGCTGAAGTAGCCCAGCTGGATATTGATGTTTAGTTTTTACTTGTTGACATTCAAAGCATCTAGCAATATATTCTGCTAATTTAGTCTTCATGTTTCACTAGAAATAATCTTTTCTTAGCATGGTTATAGTTTTTTGATAACCTGGATGCCCTGAATAAGGCCTTTTATGGATTTCTTCTAAAATTAATAACTTAATCTTAGGTACATTATGTACATATATTCTATATTTATACAGTAAAAATCCTTTTTCATTCAAGGTGTACCTTGTACTTAGACTTTCTATTGGATTTTCTTTTTCTTTTGCTTGTAACTTTAGCTAATTTTCATCTTGTTCTATCCCTGCTTTAATCTGTTCTTCCAAATCTATTGTGTAAGCACTGATACCTACTGTAAAATTCAGCTTTACATTTCTACTTAATGCATCAGCAACTTTATTTTCTTTCCCTTTAATGTGCTGAATTTTGAAATCATGTTCACTTAGAAAAGCTAGCCACCTAGCTTGTCTAGCATTCAGGTTGGGTTGATCTAACAAATATTTTAATCCCTTATAATGTGTCATTAAAATAAATTTTCTTCCAATTAGATGATGACGCCACATATTTAAATCATGTATGACATCAACTAATTCCAAGTCATAATTTGTGTAATTATTTTCATTCATCTTCAATTTCCTAGACTCATAAGCAATGACATGCCCTTCCTGAGTCAATACTCCACCTAAACCATCATTGCAGGCGTCAGTACATACTATAAAATATTTATTTGGATCAACAATTTTTAAAATTGGTGCGCTAGTTAATAATATTTTTAACTTTTTAAAACTATCTTCACACTTATGATTCCAATCAAATTTATTTCCCTTTTTCTACAAAGAGGTTATCAAATTTGTGATTCTTGAAAACCCTTCGATGAACCTACGGTAATAACCAGTAATCCCCATGAATGATCAGACATCAGTTACGTCTTTAGGAACTGGCCAATCTTTGATTGCCTTCATCTTTTCAGGATCCACCGAAATTCCTTCTTTAGTCACCACATGACCTAAGTATTGGATTTTATCTTTAAAGAAGTCGCATTTACTAAACTTTGCAAAGAGTTGATGTTCTTGCAACTCTTGCAAGACAATTTTTAAAGGTTCTTTATGTTCTTCTTCAGATTTTGAATAAATTAATATGTTGTCGGTAAACACGACCACAAATTTATCGAGATATTTATGCATTACATTATTCATTAGACACATAAAAATAGTTGGAGTGTTAGTAACCCCGAATGGCATGACAACAAACTCATAATGTCCATATCGAGTCCTAAAATCTGTTTTAAAGATGTCTTCATCTTTAATTTTGACTTGGTGATATCTAGACCGTAAGTCAATTTTTGAAAATACCATGGCTCCACGTAGTTGATCAAATAGATCATCTATGCGAGGTAATGGGTATTTGTTCCTTATAGTCATCTTATTTAATTGACAATAATCTATGCATAGTCATAGAGTTCTGTCCTTTTTCTTAACAAAGATGGCAGGTGCCCCCTAGGGAGACACACTGGGTCGAATATAATTCTTGTCAATAAGTTCTTTTAACCATGAATTAAGTTCATTTAATTCGAGTATATTCATTTGATAAGGGGCCTTTGAGCTGGGCACTGCACCAGTTACCAGCTCAATGGTAAAATCTAATTCTCTTTTCGGAGACAGTCCCATAATTTCTTCCGAAAATACATCTGCATATTCTTTTAGAACTAGTATATCCTCCAATTTTAATTTATCTATGTTGTTTATACTTTCTTCATTGGTTATTGTTACTGCATAAGCCTTACAACCTTTCCTAACAACTCTTTTAAGCTGCAGAGCAGAAATCTGCCTTACGGTTGTTTTCCTAGGGATTCCCTTTACGCTTATTAATTTTCCATCATTATTTATACAAGTAAAGGTTTTATCAAAGCAATTCAAGACCACCCTATGCTGCTCTAACCAATCCATACCAATTAATATGTCGTATGATCCTAAAGGTAGTACATTGAGCTTAATAAAAGTTTCAAATTGATCCATAGTTATTGCACAATTCTTTACAAAGCTACTTACCTTTCACTTTGCACTAGTAGCTAACTGAACTAACCAAGAACTTGCAAACTTTTCAACTGGGAGTTTACACTTTTCTACCAAGTTAGGAGAAATATAACTTAAACTATCTCCTAGATCAATTAAAATAGATATGGGTGTTTGATTTAAAGTTACCTTCTACTTCCACCATGGAAGTTTGATAGTCTGCTTGCCGATTCTCCAAAGCTGCATTGATCTTGGGCATAGTCCTCGCTAAATCACCAACAGTCATCTCCTCCTGTATTGTGTGGATATTTCTGACAGTATTTTTCCGATTGGGACAGACTGAGGCATAATGTGGACCATTGCATTCCCAACACTTTATGGGTTCTTTTCGTTCAAATTTCCTTGTGTAATTACTGTGATTGTTAGCAGACTCTTTATTCTTTTGTTTGTTATGATTGTTCTATGAATTATTCTTATTCCCCTGGAAATTCTTATTAGAAAAATTTATGGTGTTATTATTTTTAGAATTTCGATTAGGAACAAACTCTTTCTTCTTTTGATCAAAATTATTATTCCTTCTGGCCTTCCAGTTGGCCATACTCTCTTTTTTGTCATTAGAGGAAATTTCAACCCAAAATGGGCCTTTTAACTTTTCATCCAAATTCCATGTCATTATGCATTAGCCATTCAAATTGATTTAAAAGTCAAACACCGTATAGGTCTTAAACAATATTTTATTACATAATCTCATAATAATGGAATATTTTAATATTATAATTTTCTTGGAGAGTGAAATAATATCTGCCCAAGGTGCCCCAAATTGTCTTGGAAAGCGAAATCCACTATGCACGCCTTCTCCACATATTGGAGAGTTATTATTGGATCAAAACATGTTGACCACATTAATTACATTTTTTTTTTTTTAATTAGATAAAGGTTTTTTTTATACATAAATTTGTGGGTTTATTACCTACCACAATATTCACAGCACCAACATTTTTTTATAAATATTGAAATATATAAAATATAAATAAAAAATTATTTGAAAATGGATTTATTACCTACCACAATATTAACTGCACCTACAATTTTATATATATATTGAAATATATAATGATATATATAAAAAACATATTTCAAAATATATAAACATAATTAGAAAAGTTTTCTTTTAACCATGTCCTTATGAGTTTATTATATGTTATATAAAAATTTATTAAAAAATATAAAAATATATAAAGATATATATTAGTAATTAAATGTGGTGTTTTTTAAGCCAAAGATAAACATGACCAATATTTTTTTATATATACTTAACTATATAAAAAAATTACTATTAACATATTAAAAAATATATAAAGATATATAAATCTATATTTAAGTAAACCCTACAACTTACTTCTTTTTTAAGTACTCTAATGGTTAACATTAAGTTCATTAAGTTGTTTATTTATATTTTTATTAAATACATATACCTAGGTGGAAAATTTCTAATTTCAGTAAAAAAAATTTACAATAGAAGCCGGCCAATGCTGTGCACATCAAAATTTTGAGAGATGCCCGCCAATGCTGAGCACATCAAAGATGCTAGCGAATGCTCTTGTTCAAACATATTCATTACTGATATCACTGGAACATTTTACCTCACCCATTGAGAAACATCTTCATGCTGGATTAAAAGCTGAGCGCATTCTATGGAGTAATGGGGCTGGGATTGCATGGGCCACATGGGATGAGCATCCGCTGGAAATGATAGAGAGACAGATTTGAAATACATCTCAACTAGAGCAAAAGCAACATTAAGGGAGCATTATCAAAACAACCCATCAAGCCATCTGCAAACATCCAGTGAAGTTTGGTCCTTCTATTCATTGGTCTACTGGATCGATATCATTCTTAGGTAAATTCAATACTCAATGATCTTATGTTAAAAATTTGGGAAAAACAGAAGTAAAATTTGGTATCTCCTCTTTTATGTAAAAATTTTGTTCCTAAGAGTCTTTATTATCCATTATCTGAGTGTGGTTTGCTCTCACCCTGTGGTTTGTGCATTTCTAATTTTGAAGAATTTCAGATCTAGTCACCTTACATGTTGCTCTTGATTCAATGGGCGTGTAGATTGAGGAGAAATGTAGAAAACTGCATAGCATTAAATAAAAATACCCAATACTCCTGTAGCAACTCGTTTTCTTCCCAATGATCACAATAATGGCTCAGCTGCAAATCTAATCTTATACCTCTTCCTCAAGGGTGCCCCACATGATTTATCAACACTGGAACTGCCCTTTCTTGCTCCCACATGATGACAGAGACAAATATAAAGTTGAGGCTTTTTTTCATAATGTAATTAATTATGCATCATCCCTTTTATTAATGCAGGTAGCTCTTATATTTATTCAGATGGTTCTATTTATAAAGATGGCCTAGATTGAGGCATAGATAACCCGCAGATAGCCCTTCTATTTAGGCTAGCCTTTCTTTTAACGCAAATAGCTCCTTATTGAGGAAGATAGAGACTTTGATTTAGGCTTTTAATGACGTAAAGTGAGGCAAAACTCTATGTATGTCATACTGCTTGGGAGGGCTTCTATATTATATAGGTGAAAACACCCCTTGAGATAAGGCGCTTTAAGGCCCTTACATTTAGGCCGGCTTATAGGCTCAACATCATATATGTAATAAGGCTTGAAAGGATCTTAACTTTTAGAGAACCCAGCCCCCCTATATTTAGGGAAAATAGAGCCTCCTTGCTGCTAGCATGACACAGAATTGAACTATTGTTCTCTCCTCCTAGTGTGCTAACGTGACATGCCTCGGTAATGTTTGCTGTAAATGACAGCTAATGTTTGTTAACATAGACTAGTAGATTATCCCTTGAAGGAGCTGCTGCCTTCCACAAATTCCCAGCCAACTGATCAGTGAAGTAGTGGGAACTTTATTTATATAATAGCTGAGCTTGACAAGGAAAAGCGCCCTTCCCACTGCATAGATTTCCAGAATTACTCACTAACAGGTTGCTCACAAATTTCCTGAGTGTGTATGGTGGTCTGTATCAGTGTTATCGGAACCAGACCGGAACTGGAAAAACCAACCGGTTTGACCGGTTTACAGAGTTGGCCGCTCCGGTCAGCAATAAAATTTCAAAAAACCGGATTTTTTTCCAGACCGGGTACGGAACCGGCCAAAACTGGCCAAAACCGGCCGGTCTAGACTGGGGACTCAGGAAGCTCAATTTTTTTTTAAAAACTAGAAAATAAAATTTTGCTGATGTACTTTGGAGCCTCTTTGTTAATGTACTTTGGTTCAGAACCTCAGAGATGTATTGCACTTGGTGCTACTTTGGATATTTGCACCCATATTTGCTATATATATAAAAAACTTTGCATTTTTTTGTATTAATGGTCTGGATTCATATGTATGCACATGAATATATATATGTTTTTTACAAAATATGAATATTTTATGTATTTTTTAGTCAGCTCGTGTTTTACCCGGTTTTTTGCCGGTTCTAGTCCGGTTCACATTTTGGGATTTGTTGATTCGATGACCGGTCCGGTTCCGATAACATTGGTCTGTATATGGAATATGAAGCCAACAACTTGTCCTTGTATTTTGTGGACACTAAAACCCAACAGCTACGAACTCTTGCAGCAGCTGAATGTGAAGTAGAGTATATGTTCATTGATAAAATAGATGTGAATCTTCTTCCCACTAACCAATACCCCCTGAATATGAAGTTCATTATAAATATGAAGTTTCTTGATAACATTTTCCTATGGATCCTTTGTACCTTTTTTGCAGTGAAATGGGAATTCGTAGATCTTCAGGAAAGTTGGAAACTATTGTAGTTGAGAATGCAAAGGATGAAATGGATAATTGGATCACATTACGGGTGTCCATTGGATCTTGGGTTACTTTGCAACCATCAAGGAACTGAATTTGGGCAAAAAAAGGAAGACTAGATAATTTACAATCCCATTGGAAAGGTGTAGTAAGGGCATTTAAGTGGAGCCAACAGGGTGAAAAAGTGGAGAAGGTGCTCATAGCTCATGTATATGAGCGCAAGGATATCCTCAAAGATTTTGTTTCCAAACAAGACAATTTTCCTCAAATTGGACGAAATTGTAAGAACTTATCATTTTATAAGCATTGAATATTTTTTCTTAATTTTGCATGAGTATTAGAATATGAATGCCCTAGATTGGATGGATACTAAATCTGTTTTTTTTTATGTAGGTTTGTGCATTTCTGATTTTGAAGAATGGCAGCCTGTGGAGAGTATTACTAGTACTTTACGTGTTTTCCATTCGCATATAGGAGAGATACTCTATGAGGGAAAGGATTCCACGTCATTGAGGGAAGAAGGGGTATGGTTTTATAAATATGATTACTTTCTTCCAAGGGGTAAAAGGCTGGGACGAATTGAAGAAGCCAAGTTACCCATACTTCGTGAAATTGGCTTACCACATTCTAATCCAACATTAATTGATTGCATACGTTCAAAATTATTTCTTGAAATTCAATCTGGTATGCGGGAGAAGGGTGGTGCATGTGATCATTTTTGTATGCACTTACCATTTTTGGTTTTTGCTGAAGTTTTCAAGGAAGAGGAATCTATTCGAATGACTAAGAAGACTTTTTCTTGCACAAACCCCTCTGACATGTTATTACGTAACTTATTTTACCCTGGATGGAATACAAGATTACATCTTGTGAATGGAGAGTAATTAAAATGTGTGTTGAGTGTAGAGACACTTCGTTTTAGGTAATGTATTCAATTTTGATTTTTCCTTTTATTTGATTTTCACGAGGTTTGACATCACTTTCTAACTATTTTTTCATCCTTTTAACTTGTAGATATTCAATACTGAGACAAAATCTCTATGTTTCTTTTAAGTTTCGATGTTTTAGGCATATAAGGGATGACAACAATTGGATTTGGATACCAATAGAGTAAGACAATGATGATAGCACCGATTCTCCTCTAATATCCATTGATATTTTTAAGGATGGTGCACATTTCAAAACATTGTCCATGGAAGAAAACTGGAATTTGTTTGAAGTTAGAAGAGAACTTGAATTTCAAGAGGAATCAAGCCCCGAGGAAGACTTCTATTTTATTCATAATGGAAAAAGGGTGAGAATTTTATTGTTAATGTATGTTTATTCATATTCTAAACATGTTTCTTACTTACATTTTAATGATTTCCTTTGGACAGATTGGTAAAAGACGAGAGAAGAGCATCATGTGCAAAAGTTGCACTCATCCCCATACATTAGAAATTCGAGGGACATGACACAAGGTGAGTCCTCGACAACCATACATTAAGAAACTCTTCTAATATTAGTTGTGATATCTATATTTTAGAACTAATTTTGAAATTTCCTACTTATTTCTTTTGGCAAGAGAAGGTATGATTTTGTTCATTGAGCTTTTTTCACGTCATTTGTATTAATTGTTATTTATTGCTACATTTTTAGGCCAATATTTCATGAGATTCTACCATTTTAACTCAACCTATTTTCATTACATGTATAGGGAAATAAATGGAGAAGGGGATGGACTTTCAAAGGCTTGTCTACAGCTAGAGAATGGAATGTGGCATATTCTAAACCTCAAGGATAGCCAACATTCTGAATATTTTCGTCCCACTTTTTTTGAGTTTATTTTAGATGGAGGAGTATATAGTGATGTTGAGGCATCATAGATTTAGGAGGGTTACTGGTTTATTTTGATTATCTGGATGGAAAATTGTTAAAACCTTTTTTATAATCTAATTTTAGAACTCTTAGTGTTGTTCAGAGGAAGGTTTTTTGCTCCCTTGTGGAAGCCAACATTTGTGATGTTCTAGACTATCAAGAAAATGCTGAAAAAGAAGTAGGTGTTTACCTCTCTTTTTTAACATGACATAAATGCTTAACTGCATATACGAAATGTACTTTCTATCTTAATATGAATAAAATTTTAATTTTTTCCAATGAAAAAACAAGTGAGTCTACTCCAAGTTATCTAACTATTTCCCATTAGTGACTTGAATAGAAAAGTATGGTATTGATGGGTTTCAGTATGCTTTGGATGAATATTGGCTTTATTCAATAACCTAATGCTTCTCATGTTTTTTCCATTTTTGTTCTTGTATAAATTTGTTGACTGAATGGAACCAATAGTTCTTCATTATTTGGTGTGCACTAGCATCTCCTGATCCATGTTCAGTTTCGTACTATCCATAGAAGTTATGAAGCAATGGTAAATGTCCCACAAGCTACATTTTGAATAGTGCATACTGTGCAAGTGGCCCTTAATCTAGATGGAAAGTTGCATTGCCTTGAGATCCTTGATTTATGTTCCTTTGATCCTTTTCTGCTAGGTTTAGTGATTCATGAAAACTCATATAATTTATTTTGGTTATTTATTGTCAAGGATTGTCACTTTGGACTATTGTTTGTTTTTTTTGCCAAGTCCTTCAGCTGACAACAAAAAAGAAATGGATCAAATGCATTATGTCAATTTTCATGAATGTCTAAGTCTTTAGGGTATTTTGAAATAGACAGTAGGGAACTTTCAAATCGTATGACACATTTTAATCCATCCTAGAGAATCATTTTCATTAAAACCACCACAAATTGTAGCAAATGCTCATATGAAAGATCCTTGTCAACTAGGATTAGGGATTCCTAGAAATTGATATACTTTATTCCAGTCATTTGTCTGCACTTTGCATTTACCCCACACATTTTTTTGAAGCATGACAAACCATGAGACATAGTAAATGAAAAGAAAAATGCATTTTCTCTTGTTTTTTTATTGACTGCAGATATTGTAGAAGTTGCATAGCTGGAAGGCCATTGTCTTTGTATATATGTACCTCCAAGAGCATGTATGTTCTTGCATTTTAGACCAAGGTATCCAAATTAAGGGTTGCAAGTGATGGTTCATGGAATCTTATTGAAATAATGGATACTTGATTTGCGTGCTATTTCATTGCAGAATAAGTGGTTCTTGCTAATGTGATTCTTTAAAGAAATGTCTTCAAATTTGGTTTGTTTGAGGTTGCAAGAAAATCCAGGTGCATAGTGAAACTTTAACCAAACCTAGGAATAAATAGAATTATTTGTGCTTTGTAGGCATATGGATGGTATATGGAATTTTGATGTCTCTTGTATTATGTTTTTTTCCTTGTATGAAGTTTTGACATAGTTTCTACCGTGCTAATTTTTTATAAATTATGTGACCAAAATAATGGTATAGAGGCTTTATGCTAAATTCTAGACACCAATTATCATTGATTCTACTTGGACCAAGTGGTTTGGTACATTATTATGCAAATCTAGGTGAAAATCCCACTATATTGAAGAAGAGTTGAAGTATGGAATCTTATCATATTCCAAATCCATTTTAAGTGTTTTACAAAGCTGGAAGATTCATATTTATGCAACAAAATTTTAGTCTAGCTTAAAATGCAACAAATTATTAATTACCAAACTGTTTTGGGCAGATCTGGAATATGATAGATAGCAGTGTTTTCCAGTTCTGTTTTGCAAAAATTAAAAGAGGCTTAAACAGATTTTGTGGTGGTTAAATGGTAGTACCAGTGCATTTTAATTGGTACATTGGCCTTTTGGATTCCAAAATCAAAACACAAGTTACAAAGATCCCTTATCACCATCCTAATTATAGAATTCATTGTATTATTCATAGAACTAGCCAAAGATAATCATTATGCAAATCTAGGTGAAAATCCCACTATATTGAAGAAGAGTTGAAGTATGGAATCTTATCATATTCCAAATCTGTTTTAATTTTTTTACAGAGCTGGAAGATTCAAATTTATGCAGCAAAATTTTAGTCTAGCTTAAAATGCAAAAAATGATTAATTACCAAACTGTTTTGGGCAGATCTGGAATATGATAGATAGCAGTGTTTTCCAGTTCTGTTTTGCAAAAATTAAAAGAGGCTTAAACAGATTTTGTGGTTGTTAAATGGTAGTACCAGTGCATTTTAATTGGTATTGGGCATATGGAGTCTAATGAGACTCAATGGGAGGATATCCTAATGAACAGATCAACATAAATAAGGTTTCATATTACAAGCAATATTACTTTTTCCACTGTCCTAAACTTCAGGTATTTGGGAAGCATGGATGGAAGTCCATGCTTTATTACAGTTTCACCCTTTCTCATTGTAGCATCAACCCAAACATATTGTGTCATCACTTGCACCCTTTTCTTGACTAATATTATTGTAGAGGGATATATTTTATTTAGGCCCATTGTCCAGTGGTTGAAACGACAATATATGCTCTTGAAATCTTGGCATACCATGATAGTTTTGTCAAAAAACTGAAGCATGCATGTCATTGACCATCAAACATGGCCATCCTAATGAACTCTCTTGTTGGTTCTTAAACCTCTTAGATTCTGAAATTCCATAGATAAATTGAAGGGGTTAACAAACCCGTGATAGGCTCTCCAATCAGTATAAGTCCTCAAAACATCTCCTTCAGGGTTGACCATTCATAGACTAGCATAATTGATGATGGTGGTGCCTTAGATGTTGGATGTTATTCCTTAAAATAGCATAGATTAGGTGAAAAAAACCCTACAAGAGTGGATGGTTCCTCCAAATAATCAAGGTAAATAGTGCCAAAACCATCTAGCAGACTAAACACAGTAAATGAGTGTAGGAATGTGTGCTATAGGTCTCAAATGAATCGATTAAACACAGTAACCTAGAAATTCCTTCTTATTATACTACAAGCAATGGAATGTAATTTTTATCCTGAGAATTTTCAATAGGTCCAATGTTCTATAGTAAACCTGTGTCATCATAAATTGAAAATCCCCCTGGTTACCCCATTGCCAACAAGGGGGTAATATTATGTATCGATCCCCATTATGTAAACTTCAAAGGAATGCACATGCTTTTGTCTCCACCAAACATGGTTTATGCCTTAGCCTTCAAACCCTTGAGAAGGTGCTCTTAACAAGAAGATGCTTAGCATAAGTCTATAAAAGGAACAAGTGTCAAATAGTCTTCCAAACTGTCCAAGCGTTGGTGCTGAGGCAGAGGTGTAACTTTAAGGGATACATACAAAGAAACTCTCCAACTAGACATTCAAGATTAGATAAAACTTAGTGCAAGAATAAAATGAATATGTTTCTTATATCTCTCATGGGAAGAGTGTGTTTAAGATGTGGGTTAAATCCTATGTTTTACCTTGATAATTATGATCAATAAAACGTTCAAATGCTCAGGAAGATTGGCAATTCCTTGTACAAGAAGACAAATATTATCCAAGAGTATACCCTTTTTAATCCTTCACTGCTTCAAAAATTGCAGTGGATAGATTTGGTTCCCAATTTTTAGTCTTCAATTTCTCTACATTTGTTTACTTTTTGTCCCTTATATGTAATTATGACATGGTGGTATGTAATCTAGACTTTCTGGTCTACAACAATTTCAAATTTTTAAATTCTGAAATCTATCTTTCATGCTTTTTTATTTTGTTTATGGTCACTGGTGCTACCAAAATGTGTGAGAAAATTCTATGTTTTGTTCCCTTATTTTGCTTGAATATGTGGAATAACCCCAACTAGGGAATATTCATAGTTCCTTGTGGCTAGGTTCTGTGTTGAATTCCAAGTCTTCAATTTATCTAGAAATGATGTTCTATCCCTTGTATGTAAATATGACATGATGTGTGGTATTCAATCTAGACTTTCTTGGCCTGCAACAGATTCAAGTTTGAGAATTTGTATTTCACAATTTTTGTTTTTTTAATGGTATCTTGTGCTACAAAAAAGTGGGATCAAATCCTAAGTTTTGTTTTCTTATTTTGCTTGAATTTGTGGAATAATATTTCATGTTGTCTTTTATGTTACCAAGTATTTTGCCTCGACATACTTATATGAACAAGATGTACCAGAAAGGGATTCTTTGCAATGAAAGTAACTTCATGTTCATAGGCATTTCTCTTTGTTCTAGACAATTTGTGTAGGTAATCTCTTCAAGTTGAGCATCTTGTCTTGTCCTTTTTTGAATTTTTATTCCAAACACTATTGTTAATACCTTCATGGACTTCCATTGTTTTATTTTTTATATTCACTACTCTGTGACAGAAAAAACAATTTGGTTGGCATCAAACATTGGTTAAGTTAGTACTCCCGGGATGCAGGCACAAGCTAAAAAAGAGAATTGAGAATATTTTCTGCAGGGAAGGATGCTCCCTTTGAAAAAAAAATCTTGCATTTCACAGTATAGATGAATTATGAGTCATACAACTCACTATAGATGAATTATGAGTCATACATTAATTTGTACTTGATTTATATCCTGTCACCCATGTAATTCCATCAGGACACTTGTGTTGTCATTGATGTCTCCCATCCAGACTACTCGGATTTGAACTGGGCCAGTTTGAAGAAGTATATGAAAGATGAAAAGATACAGTAAGAAGACCTTATGGAACATACATTTAGATCAGCTAAGTCCATCCATGACAGAAGCTTAGTAGAACTGGCAGCCTATAGGAGTCTAAATAAATACAAATAGATAGACCTCAATCATCAAGACCTATCACATTTAGAAGTGAAGCTACAGTTTTTTGGATAAGTATATCAGAACGAATATAGCTAGGAATGATGAAGCCTAATTCGAGACTTAAAATGACATGATCAATTATTGTAATCAGATCGAACCTATCTAGGATCAATGAGAAGCCTAATCCAAAGTTTAAAAAATATGGTAATGATATGAAGCCTGGAGAACCCCTAAAACAGAGTTGAGTTGAAGAAAGATTCCTTGTGAGATGGCCTGGTAGTCATATGATCAGTTGGTGTTAAATTGTAATTTGATGGAAGCCCTAAAAAACGTTAGGAAGTTCTAATGGTTTACACCTCATGTTTGTGGAGTATAGAAGGGTAAGTAGACCTAGTAATTCTACAATTTAAGCATGGAAGGAAAGGGTCATAATCCCTTCAAGTATGGAAATATAAAATCGTCAAAGGGTAGTAATGAACTTTGATGTGAATCTCTGAGGAAATAAAGAGGTCAGAAGGTGACTATGGACAAAGATAAGAGGTCTGGAAGAATAAAGAGGTCTGAAGGTGACTGTGGGAAAAGATAAGAGGTGGGGAATGGGTCTTAATCCCTTCAAGTATGGAAATATAAACTTGTCAAGCAACCCCTATAGACCTCAAGGTGGACAAAAGGCGTAAATCTTTCAGTTTTAAGTCAAAACTGTGTTGAGTATAGTAACTCAACCCAGTTTATTAATGGAAGAATAAATAGGTCAAGTTGGCCTAACCTTTGGAGAACTAGCATATAAATAAGGCATGAATGAGGTCATTTTAGTAATGAACTTTGATGTGAATCTCTGAGGAAATAAAGAGGTCTGAAGGTGACTGTGGGCAAAGATAAGAGGTCTGAAGGTGACTGTGAGCAAAGATAAGAGGTCTGGAAGAATAAAGAGGTCTGAAGGTGACTGCGGGCAAAGATAAGAGGTGGGGAAAGGGTCTTAATCCCTTCAAGTATGGAAATATAAACTTGTCAAGCAACCCCTATAGACCTCAAAGCGGACAAAAGGCATAAATATTTCATTTTTAAGTCAAAATTGTGCTGAGTATAGTAACTCAACCCAATTTATTAATGGAAGAATAAATAGGTCAAGTTGGCCTAACCTTTGGAGAATTAGCATATAAATAAGGCATGAATGAGGTCATTTTAGTAATGAACTTTGATGTGAATATCTGAGGAAAGAAAGAGGTCTGAAGGTGACTATGGGCAAAGATAAGAGGTCTGGAAGAATAAAGAGGTCTGAAGGTGACTGTGGGAAAAGATAAGAGGTCTGGAAGAATAAAGAGGTATGAAGGTGACTGTGGGCAAAGATAAGAGGTGGGGAAAGGGTCTTAATCCCTTCAAGTATGGAAATATAAACCTTTCAAGCAACCCCTATAGACCTCAAAGTGGACAAAAGGCATAAATCTTTCATTTTTAAGTCAAAATTGTGTTGAGTATACTAACTCAACCCAGTTTATTAATTGAAGAATAAATAGGTCAAGTTGGCCTAAACTTTGGAGAATTAGCATATAAATAAGGCATGAATGAGGTCATTTTAGTAATGAACTTTCATGTGAATCTCTGAGGAAAGAAAGAGGTATGAAGGTGACTGTGGGCAAAGATAAGAGGTTCGAGGGTAACTCTGAACTGTGGTCGTAGATCCGAGGTTGAAGAACATGAATTCTTTAATTGTCAGTAAAAAATTTTAGATTTAAATCAGGTCAAATTCAAGTGCATCCAAGGTATGTTGAGCTTTGTTCTGAACCTAAGTTTTGAGGTTGGTTGTTAACAGTCCATGAATTGTGGATGAAGTTGAAGTGACAGACGGTAATCAGCAGATTAAGAGTGTTCTTATATTTATCTCAAGGTTGGTTGGAAGGTGCAGGGGCAGGACTATAGTCCTTGATAGGCCGTAGCCTGTCTTTAGGGTGTCATTAGTAATTACTTGGCTTAAAAAAAATTAGTACTGTATCCTGTCTCAAGTTTGTATATTTTATTTTTAGAGGTTTTGGTTCAATTAAAATTTAGTGCTGTAGCCTGTCTCATTTATAAATATAAACTGATTGGAAAAAATTTCAAGTTATTTTCTCTGATTTATTGGATTGTCTTGAAGTTGAAATTCTTCTAAAATTTGGAACAAAACACATTTTTTCATATCTATGAGATGTATACTTCTGTATTGGAGCCATACTGAATTTTTTCATTATGTATTTTTTCCATATTGAATGTATTCAAATTCAAATTCATATATGAATGTTGCTACTATGGTTTAATCTTGTATCTGGAGCACAATAACTAGATTGTGAGCATATATAGCATAACTAGTACACATTAACAAGATGCATGGATCCGAAATCAGTGATGGTGAGAATGTGATTCACTAGTATGGATGGAATTGATTGTACAAAAAAAAAAATACACTTAGATGTTAAGTTATTCATCCTTGGAAAAAAGGCTTAATTTTATTAAAAAAAATAAAGTTACATTCTGTATATTACATGTATATCATGTATTTCATGTAGGGAACTCCTATTACAAAAGAGGTATACATCATAGATCAAAACATATTGCAGCAGATATATACTGTAGATAGATCTCAAGAAATAGTGTTGAAACTGCCAAAAACAATTCTGTGTTAAAGTTGTTATAGGCTACAAAACTTTTCTGATAGAAACTGTAGAAAGTATAGTCTTCAAATTGAAGTTGCATGAGGAGGATCCATATCTTCAATGAATGGATGATGATAAAATTCAAAACTATCACCATTAACTTCATATTTTCCTTCATGTCATGGATGTGCCCAAGAGGCTAGCTGCACTTTTACATGAGGCAGAGCCACCCAAGAATTGGGAATTTTAGATTTCATTTAACATCTCGATTAGGTATCTTGTAATTGGATTTCCTGCAACATAAATTATGTTCCAGACTTTCATTTAGAAGAGTAATTAAAAAAAAAGTTACCATAAAGTCTGCTCATATACCTCCTTAGTGCTCATCCTTCCTCTGAACATGGTAGAGGCTGTTAGATAACGGCCGTGACGAGGATCAACAGCACACATAAAAAAATTTATACAAAACTTTTTATGAGACATTGAGACCAAAATTTGTTATCACTGTATACAAAACTTTCTATGAGATATTGAGACCAAAATTTGTATAGCGATTATTTTTTCATTCTAACACCACCTCTACACAACTTTATATGGATATTTTAGGCCAAAATTTGTATTATGATGAAGCCAATACAATTCCATATGTCACTGAAAGATAATACAATTATAGGCAACCTCAATGGATTGAGGAAGGTCCCATTGATAGAGGTTCACACCTACAGAAAAAAAAATTGATAATGAGCCTTTAGAAACAATAAATTATTAAATTAAGAAGGTAAAAAGTTATAATGCAGATTGCATACCCTGAACTTGTCCCAACTCCACCTTCAGAAACATCAGATCTCTTACATTTCCTACTTAGATTTGCTTGTCTTATCACTCTACGAAACTTATTTGTTTATGGAAGGTGTTTTTTCTTCGTAAATCCATCCATTTTACGCCTGTAAAATGCTTGAACCATTTGGAAAAGAACATTTGATTGATTGGAAGACCCTCCTTTTTGTGTGCATCTATGGTATAGAGTACGAGCTAGCTTATGTGATTTCTCCATACCTTGTGTACCCCAAATTCCAAAGTTTCCATATTTTGCTGCAAACCATGGCCCGTGTGCAAATAATTGATGCTGCATCATCAATTTATCTTAGAATACCAAAACAATGTACCGAATGTATTAAATTTATAATAAAATATGTAAATCAGTAAGTAAAGTTCTGGTGGGATGAAAACTTGTATGCATACCATATAATGTGTCATATGGTTGTCTCCCCAAGCTTCTTTCATTGTTTTTATGAAGTCTATAACAACTTCTTGAAAGGATATTGCATCACCGTCCATAAATTTGTCTTTTTCCATCAACAGAAAAAGAGATGAAAGTGACCTCCAAGCACATTTCTTCTTTCTAGCTGATTCACACCCTCCACTAGTGCGACAATCTTCTGCGTCAATTAATTGTTCATACAATCCCCAACATCCATGTCCACATTTATTTTCAAGAAAACGACGTGCCTTGACACTTGATATTGATGGCTTTGCTGGAATATTACCTCGTGTGCCTAACCTCTTAATATCTTTTTCAATTTTTACATGTCCACGATGCAAGCCTGCTTTTGAAAGAACACATTCAATTGCCTCAATTGAATTTTTACTTTCAGTTTGTGGAGTTTTATTCCATGCAAACATAATAGATAAATAGACCATCTTGTCCACAATTCTTACAAATGCATGCAAAGTGCACATGTACACCCTAATCAATGGTATAGGAAGCACTGCATCTATATTTGGATCAAGTTCATCATGATTAGGAGGAAGTTTTTGAGGACAGCTCAAAATGCCACATTTCCAACTTCTATCTTTTTGTTTTTTATGCATGCAATATAAGCAACTATACATTGCATTTGCACCATGAGAAACATTGTACATACACTTGAGAGTTTTTAAATCCGCTGCAAGGTGCCATTCCACAAAATATGAACCATATCCTTCCACGTATAACTTTTCACCTGCAGCATGTGAAGACATAATTGATGGTAAATCTGTTTTGCTGAAAACAAATTTTAAGGACTCATGGGACTCCTTGTTGACACGGAAAATGCCCAACCAAAAAAGGTGTTCTTCAGATTGAACTTGAAAATATTTATCACTTGTCTTATCAAGGCTTGGATCTAATGCATGATTCATTAGTGTGATTGAAACTCTTTCATATTTTTCCATGTTGACTAACTCCATCTCATCCAATTTTAGGATAACAACAAATTTTCCACATGCCTCCTCAGTAGATATGTCGTAGTACCTCACCATCAGTTGTAATACTTGTTCTAGGTCATACCACATGTTATTGTTTCTAATTAATGGAATAATTTCACTTGGTACTTTATTTTTATTCTTACTTGCAACTTCATGCACAGCTTCTAAATGATATGCATTTCCCAATGAATCAACAATTTTTGTGTTTCATAATGCACGCTCTTTCTTCACATGGAAAGGGCGAGGAACCACAGTTTTCTTAATACCCACATTTAACATTCCCTCTCTCAGAACTTTGAAAATACTTGCATATGCTTCCCTGGTGATCGCTCTATCATCAAAAACTCCTTGAACATCCTTTACATCAATTCTTAAATATGCAATGAATTGATTAACTACTTCTTTCCTCAAAGCATGAAATTCAAGTTGTTTGAGCATTGCTTCCATGTTACTTTTCTTCAACACTTTTTTGCACAAATCCACAAAATCAGGGAAATTTTCATCTAACATGGACCTCACCCCAAACACTCTTTTTCTATAGCCACCTCCCCCCCTTTTCAAACATGCTATCGGTTTCAATTTTTTTGGTCTAATCCGCAACCAATTTTTTTTCCCTTTAACCTAGAGTGTCTCTTTTGGAGACGACGGAGATCAATTTTCAACTTCTGAATTTCTTTTGCTGAGTTGGATTTCTCTTCAAGCAATGCATTCACATGTCTTTGAATCAATACTATTATTGTTTGGTTCAATCTCATGTTTTCACAATAAACAACCATATATGACTGATTGAGATGATGTAATTTGACATTGAGATCTTGTATTTTCTGTTCAAGGGAAATGCGGTTACCTTCTAAATTTTTACAATATCTTAGAAGACCGATTTTTCCATGGCATACAAATTTGCATAGTCCTATTATTGTATTGAAATCAGGATGGGAGTTGGACACAGGGTCAACTGGATAGAGTTCTCCATTTACCCAAAGATCTAGATTTTTAGCTCCACATTCCCTTAATGCACTGTAGTCAATGTTAGGAGCCACTTTCTGATTTTTTTTATGGATAGGTGCCATATCCAGACTTAAATCTATGTGGAAAACATAGTGCTTCTTTCTTACACCATCTATTTTTGTTCGAGAGTCCTGCAAACAACCAAGATTATGAAAATTAAAACATACTAGAAAATCCCAAAAAGATAAAATCAACTTGCAGAAGGAATAGTTAGGGAGATTTTCTAAAGAAAATATAACTTTTTAGATATTGAGGCATACCTCAAAGCTATCACGCATCTTGTAGAATATTTTAAATCCAGCTACATTTCTATGTTTGCATCTGAAAACAACATAAATTAAAAAACAATGAGTAGAATATAGAAAAGCAATCTTACAAAAACAAAAAGTCTAACAGTCACGACCTATCTTTTCTCTACTATTGGGATGCCTAAGGAAACTCGTAGGAGGCATTTATGCATTTATTTTGTATTTTTATAATACTTTGCATAACTTAGTATATTCTGTCTACTCCTTTCTTAACAAGGGCTTCCATTGTCAATCTACTGGTGAGAGGAGTGCAACAGTGACCCAATCTCTCAGTTTTTGTAGTACAAAGCACAATAAGAAACCATGCAATTTCACAGGATTCTATTATCGGGTAAATTTGTGTGAAGTCTTTATCACTGTTACATGCAATGACATTAATAAGATGTCTGTACCAGGACAAATTGAGGGTGTGTCATTTTCTAGTATTGCTGGATCTTCTATTGGTTTAAAACTAGAGAATCTAGGCTTACTGTATGGCTCCAATGAGAATACAATGGAGTTCTCTCTTATTTGTGGGGAGTTGAAGGGACATATATTTTCATCTTATTCTAACAACAAACGTGAAGAGAGAGACTCAAAGAGACATATAGTTTCAATTTCTTCGAACAACCAATTTGAAGGTAGTGGCTCAAAGTTACGAAATCGAAATCGCCACAGCAGACAGGGAGCAGACAGGGATTCTAATGGAGGAAGTAATATTTCCAGCTTGTGCAATGTAGTTTTGGAAAAGAATCAAGGAGAAATGTGGTCAGATTGGGAGAATAAATTTGTGAAACATAACTTGCTTGCAGGTCTTTCTCAACCAACTTCTACTAGCAAACCTTTTGTCTTATGTCAAGAAAAAAGCTTCTCTGTGGATCCATCTTTAAGAAATCCAAATTCAGGGCTTCTGAAATGTGATCTCTCTGTGGATGGCTTATTCTTTGACCTGGACTGTTCATATATCATGTATATAGTTCTTCTGCATTTACAATTATTATATTCCTCTAATTGGACCTCACTTAATGGAAGCAAGAAACCCTACAATTTGTCAGATTCGAGTGTAAACAATTCTCACTGCAGGGAAAAAGGGTGGGGAGAGCTCTACGAGCTATATACAGAGGAGATGAAGCATGCTATGCTGACAGTCATACCAGAGAAAATAATTCACCTCACAGCAGTCATTGCAGGCCCCAAGATCCAACTTTCATCTTCTTCAACAATCTTAGGCATAGAATATAGAAAAGCAATCTTACAAAAACAAAAAGTCTAACAGTCACGACCTATCGTTTCTCTACTGTTGGGATGCCTAAGGAAACTCGTAGGAGGCATTTATGAATTTATTTTGTATTTTTATAATACTTTGCATAAGTTAGTATATTCTTTCTGTTCCTTTCTTAACAAGGGATTCCATTGTCAATCTACTGGTGAGAGGAGTGCAACAGTGACCCAATCTCTCAGTTTTTGTAGTACAAAGAACAATAAGAAACCATGCAATTTCACAGGATTCTATTACCGGGTAAATTTGTATGAAGTCTTTATAACTGTTACATGCAATGACATTAATAAGATGTCTGTACCAGGACAAATTGAGGGTGTGTCTTTTTCTAGTATTGCTGGATCTTCTATTGGTTTAAAACTAGAGAATCTAGGCTTACTGTATGGCTCCAATGAGAATACAATGGAGTTCTCTCTTGTTTGTGGGGAGTTGAAGGGACATATATATTCATATTCTTCTAAAAACAAACGTGAAGAGAGAGACTCAAAGAGATAGATAGTTTCATCTTCTTCGAACAACCAATTTGAAGGTAGTGGCTCAAAGTTACGAAATCGAAATCGCCACAGCAGACAGGGAGCAGACGGGGATTCTAATGGAGGAAGTAATATTTCCATCTTGTGCAATGCAGTTTTGGAAAAGAATCAAGGAGAAATGTGGTTGGATTGGGAGAATAAATTTTTGAAACATAACATGCTTGCGGGTCTTGCTCAACCAACGTCTACTAGCAAACCTTTTGTCTTATGTCAAGCAAAAAGCTTCTCTGTGGATCCATCTTTAAGAAATCCAAATTCAGGGCTTCTGAAATGTGATCTCTCTGTGGGTGGCTTATTGTTTGACCTGGACTGTTCATGTATTATGTATATAGTTCTTCTGCATTTAAAATTATTAGATTCCTCTAGTTGGACCTCACTTAATGGAAGCAAGAAACCTTACAATTTGTCAGATTCAAGTGTAAACAATTCTCACTACAGGGAAAAAGGGTGGGAAGAGTTCTACGAGCTATATACAGAGAAGATGAAGCATGCTATGCTGACAGTCATACCAGAGAAAATCATTCACCTCACAGCAGTCATTGCAGGCCCCAAGATCCAACTTTCATCTTCTTCAACAGAATTCTTAAAGTTTTAGAATCAGACCACCTGTGCTGAAAACAATTCAAGTTTTGTGTTTCTCATTGATTTTGGAAATCTAGAAGTTTCCATTTGGCTAGCAACCCATATAGAGCCATCAACATTTGCAGAAGAACATAATAGATACAACAAGTTTGAGCCTGGATATGGTTGGTTGAAGAAGCTTCCCCAATTGGATCTTTATATTAGAAGTGATTCTTACACAGGGCATGAACAAGTTGGAAGCAATGCTTACCTAAAGTTAGAGAATGCAGTTGTGCTACTAGAAAACAAGTCTAAAAGTAGACTACTCCCATTGGTGAAACCTATTACTATCACTGTTCAATCTTCTGTTTGCAGGTGATTTCTGGAGTACCATGTTGTTAATTTCTAAATGAAGTTAAGCTTACTTCATAGATGCTTTCCTTTGAAGTAGAATTTTATATTAAATTCAAGAGCTTCATAGTTAACTGTAGGGAGCCAAACTTGTATTTGGATTATCCCAGGTAGTATTAACGCAGAGAAGAACTTGACGTTTATGTCTGTTACCCTTCTTGACATGAAATTAAACTTAACTGATTAATTAATCAGCACATTCAAGACTTCATGACAAACATGCTTATGCTAAAATAGATCAGGTATGAGCATTTGCAGGTTTTGTTTTCTATTATATCCTTTTCAATAGAATTGTATCCAATGAAATCACAATAAGAAGAATATTTTTACTCCTGATATGTGAGGGACATGAAATTTGAGCTTGATTTTAGTGATTAGTTGTTATTGGAATATTGTATGTCAAATATGATGTTGATTAACTATTGTCCATGAGGCCACCTCATCCCACTTCTCCTTGCTCTCAATGTAGCAAGACTACCACTTTTTCTTGTTCTCAGTGCAGAGCTCCTAGACAGATGACCATCAACAGGTTTCTTCCCTCCAGAAAGGATTCATCGGCCTTGGATGTTAAGGGAGGCACAGTAAGGGGTTTTCAGCTTCCCCCTAGGATAATGCATCCAGGTCATCTCAGCCCTGGCCATTATCCAGAGGATATTATCAGAATCAGCCTTGGCACAACTGTGGTGGTGGATGGTCATGGCTCCACTTTTGATTCAGGTGCTAGCCAGGATGCTACTCTCTCTTGGCGTCCATAGTTTTTGGCTATTTTTTGGGCAGGTCCAACAGTCACGACCTTCCCAAGAAGGGTTTTACAAAGTCATGAGCCAACTCAATACATAGTCACAAACCAACAAGAGAGATAGATAACCCACAGTAACGGCTTAGTCTGGGAAGATTGCTGAAAAACACAACTTAGTCAAAAAAATCCTTATAATAATGGCACCCAGGCTAATAGTCCAAGAGAATCTTTATACTTTAAACTCCCATACATTGTTACATAAATTATTTGACAGCATGTATCGCTGTATTTTGGTGTTTTTGGACTCTGACTGGTGGCTGCCAAATGATGCTGGATATTGAGATGTAATTTTAGCTTCTTTCACATGGATATAAAAGGTTTCAAAGTCTTTGAATACTACCAGTCCTTATTTAAGGTTCGGAATTGGTTTTAGGATAATTGTACCCTAGATAATTGTGCCCATACTTGATAATGGTGATGTTCATTGCTGTCAAAAAGTCAAGATCAGTCTTGATTATGTAAAGTTTTTCCTAGACTATGATGCCATCTACATGAATGCTTCCAGTACTGAAAATTTACTGCTTACTCCCCCATAGGTTTCCCAAGATGTTTCTTTAGTTATAAATTTAACCTAGAATAACTGATACTTGTCCATAATTGGAGATTTAGGTCTCTTTGTTTCTGTTGTGGGTTATAGAAGTTCCTAGAATTTTGATAAGCCCCTCATAATTTTGATTTAACACAGACGGCCCAAAATTCATCTTTCATGCCTAGGAACCATGTTACTTCTATACTTATGTTTAGAAAACTCAATATTCAACCCAGGTTGGTCTAGAAAGGCTCCAAGTAACCACCCATGCACATAGGGGGTAACAATGTGTAACGTTCAACTATTAATGGAGGTTAGGTGTCATCAATGGGGCTAGACAAAATTACTCTGCAAATGGGATGGATCAATCTATACCATTCCAATCTCATTAAGGAGTCACAAAAGGTTTTGAAAACAGAGATGCCACATCTCCTCCTCCACCGTTCATCACTGCTGCTGGATGGTGATCCAGGACTGCAATTGCTAAATCTGTCAGGGTAGACCACGGTACATGATACTCATGAAAAGGTATAAAATTTCTCTTCTAATGTGTGGCTTTTCTAATATCCATCTCTATTCTAGTTTTTCTAAAAAGGTTTGTTTGCCAAAAACATGCAAAAAATACTCAAAGCTCATCCTATGATATGATGAAGGCTAAAGAGAAGAATGATGCTAAGATGGGAATTCTTTTCCAAAATCATGCCAACATGGAATAACTCCTCAACATGTAGAATTATACTTTGATTATTTGGGCCTACAAACATATTTTGGGCACCCAAATTAGATATCTCAACACTGCTAGTTTTAGACAAGCTGCTACATAAATTCTTTGACAGCATGTTTCTCTATATTTTGGTATCTGTGGGCTCTGACTAGTGGCTGCCAAATGATGATGGAGATTGAGATGTAAATTTAGATTCTCTCACATGGATAGAAAAGGTTTCAAGGTATATGACTACTACTAGTCTTGATTTAAGGCTGAGACTTCTATTACTAGTCATTGAATCCTCTATATCAAAATGTCAAAGGTTCTCGTAATTGCTCTTGAAAAATAAATACACCCATGCTTACATGAGTAATAAAGACACAATAGCCAGTTTCATAATGAAAATCACCAAGCTTAGAGATCAGTTCTTTGCGTTCAATACGAAGTTCAAAGATGAGGATTAAGTAACCGTTGCACTAAATAGTTCCCCACCTCCATGGGAAGTTTTTAAGTAGGCTATATATGTTGTTGTACACCTACCAAATTTTAAATTTTTTTGGGATGCACACATCCAAGAAGAAACAAGGTGTGAAACAATGAAACGCAAAGTAAATGAAGCCCAAGACCTTGCTGTCATTGGGAAAATGAGAAAAGGAGAACCCAAGAAGGGTGTGAAGGAATAGTCATGTTATTCAGAAGTGCCAGTAGAGGCTAATTCTATTGTGTGGGCTTGTTTTCTTGGCGCCTGCAGAAAGCATACAAGGTAGAATTAGGAGAGTATGTGGCAGGACGCCTTTTTGAGTTGGACCCTAAGAATGCAACACCTTATGTGGTCATGTCGAACATGTATGCATCTGCCTGTAGGTGGGATGATGCTGATAATGTCCAAAAATTGATGAAAGAAAGAGGACTAAGAAAGATGCCAGGATGCAGTTGGATTGAGGTTGATAAACAAGTTCATACTTTCCTTGCCGAAGACATGTCACATCCGCAAACAAAAGAAATTTATGCATTGTTGGAGATATTGTCTTGCCAGATGAAGACAACCGGGTATGTGCCTGATACGGGATGTATTTATGATGTTTGAGGAGAAGGGAAAAATTTTATTTGCTACCATTGTGAAGCTTAGAAATTACATAGAAGCTTATAAGCAGTACCCTTGGAAAAGTAATTACCTCTACAAGAGTCTATGATTGTGTATTGATAATCATTGCATTCCTCTACCAAGTTCATTTCCATGATTATTGTAGATGAATCTATGTAGTGCTACCAGTCATTACCAGTATTTCAAGTATCTACAGTCGTTAAAGCATTGCAGCATAACTCCATGATTATTGTAGATAAAATCTTTGTAGTGCTGCCAATGATTACTAGTATTTCAAGGATAAACCCCCGTTGAAGCATTGCAGCATAAGAGGAAGAGGTTAATAAATTTAACTCCCTTTTATTGTGCTCATGTACCTTGGTAAAAGTTTTAAATTGTGAAACCTATGTAAAGAAGGGGGTATGAGTTATGTTAGTAACATTGTTTACCATTGCTCTCTTCAAATCAAAGGATACAATTCTAGGGCATGTAAGCCTCTTATTTTCTTCTCATTTATGATTTTTCTGTTGTTCCACCACATTTGATGGCCATAATTTGACCTGCTACTCATACATATACTGTGCTCAAATCTGTGATCTAATGTTTCTCACCCTCTACTCTCCAACAGTAGCTGGAATGGATTTCCTGGCCAGTAAAATCTCATCTTCTCAGCAATTGGTTTTGATGCAAGCAATTCACCACCATTTGAAGCTGCATAAATTTGTTTATCTCAAGATGGACAGATTGGAAAAATTTTTGAGTTTGGGTACTACATTTCAACTTTCAACTATTTGCCAGCAACAATGAAATGTGTGTTACATATAAAACACTGCAACAACCAAAGGTATTGAGAGAAAATGTTGACTGTCCAAAGAATGGATCTTAGTGTGGCTGGTATTGATCCCTATAAACTTATTCTAACCACTATAGGAAGGATTTAAGGCGTGACATGTTTCAAGTGCCACAAAAAGGGCACTTTGCTAGTAGATGTCCTCAAAATAAGGTGGCAAAGCACAAGTAGAAGCAAAAGCAGTCTACAAAGCGGTCTACAAGGACAACTGCTACAACATGTGGAAGAAGATCAAGAGACTGTTAGTCTAAGAGCACAAAAAGAGGAGGAAAAGAGAACTCAAGAAGCCTTATCAAATCAATTGAAAGACAAGGAAGTAACATGCCAAGAACACGAATCATAAATTGCTTCTCTTAAGAAGAAATTGGAAAGGATAGTTTCCATAATTCTGAATTTTGGAAGGAGCAAAATGATTGTAGATGACATTCTCATCCAGCAAAGATATCAACTTAACCAGTTCGACATCGGTTGTGGCATTAGACAAGGAGGTGAAGGAGGAATATTTAAGATCCTAGAGAAGAAATCTGAAGCGAAACCAAGAAGATATGATCATGCTGAAGGAAGCAAAAAAAAGGAAGGTCACAATCAACAAAGAGATGGATTCATAAGACCTATACCACAGAGAAGATCATCCACTTCCAGGTATCAAACTGTCTTTCTTAGATACAATTATTCTTGCCCTAATTATGGGCATAGGGCTGTACATTGAAAATATTATGAAGGAAATATTCATGGAAGGAATGTTAAAGAAACTTACCTGGCTCCTCGAAATGTTGAATTTTACAACTGTCATACCTATGGCCACATAGCTCGAAATTGCAGAAGTTTCATAACAGTATCAACTAGACAAGAGCATCCAAAAGTTAGGAAAAGAAAATATTAATGTAGGATAGAGTATGTGGATCCTTCACAACAAAATTACATAAATGATCAAACTAATGAAATATAATTACTAAAAAGAATTTCTAAGGAAGAATGCTCTATTGCACAAAACAGTGATGGTTTCTCAAGTTGCACAATAGAGGACAAGTGAAGGGCTCTTACTGTAAAGAAAGGTGAGAATGCTAAAGCAACAATCAACCTTAGATGTGCAAAGTCTATAGTGAAAGATATGTTGCATGTCAAGCAATTAAAGGAGAGTCCTCTTAACGGCCTTAAGGACTGGTCTTTTTTTTGCAATATGAACAATATCTCACAGTAAAAGAGGTGGAGACAAACACTATGTAGCTATCGGAAATAGTTCTTTTATGAAAATTGTAAATTTACAGCATTATAAATGTCCTGCAATATATGATTTGCATTGTATAAAACTTTAAAAGCATGTAATGAAGGATATTCATTATGTGGAAGCAACAGTTTTTGAATATCTTCTACATTAGTTATGGAAGAAAACATTAGGTCATTTTAAGACCAAGAAAAGGTGGTCTTGTGATCATATGACATTGTCCAAAAAAAATTTGCATCTAAAACAATTGTGATGAATTTCATGAAATTTATAAATCAATGGATGGATGATCCTTGGGAAGCACCCTCTCAACGAATATTGATGGAATTATTTACATAAGTGACCTTTCCTATCACATTTTATAGAAGTCATAATTGGTGGCAGCCTGGACCCCTAAATTGTTGATTTTTAGATGACCGCAACCTCCAACTGTAACACCATATGTGAGAATAGTTGAAGAGGAATACACAGTATATGGATCACTACATGGCTATTTTCATCAAAGGAATACAAAGGTGAAAAATACTAGGCCAAAGAAGAAGACAACTAAAGGACTAAATAAATCTTTTCATATTCAACAAGATTCCCATGAACCATTAGGAGACTATTTATTTCAAAATGGATGGAAACATGTCAAGGGAAGCAATGCACTTCTATACATGTACATGATCCTTGTATATGTCAGCTAAGATTCACACCATTGAGATAGGAATATGGCATCCAAGACACAGCTCTACTATGGCATGGGGTGGACAACAACAAAGGTATGTATATGCTATAATAAATATAGCAAATCTGGAGTTGTGGTAGAAAAAACGAAAATCATATTCAATCCATGTAACAGATCTGAGTATTTCATCATGTCAGGGCAGAGAATCATAATCCTGGTCACTTTTCATCATAGACCAAGGTGTAACCAGACCTAAAAACAAATCTGGGTTAAATTTGAGGATAGATCTGTGCATTAAAGGGCAGTTCTCGGCATATATGACCCTAAAATCACCATAAACCAGCAATCTGGGCGGTCTCTCAATGCATTTCAGTAGGAAGAAGCTTTGAATCAACACTTCTGAAGCATTCAAAGAACAAACTTTGAGCGCTGAGTTAATTCTAGCCCTAAATCAACATTCTAGAGCAGTCATGGAAAATCCTGGGCATGCATATTGGTGAAAACAGCAGTCACAATCAGCAGAAAGCCTTCACCTTTTGAGTTCTAGCCTGGGTCAACATTTGGCAGTGCTGTGTTGAAGGCAGTGAAGTATATTGAAGGTGGAATCCAACACCTTGCTTGGTGAAATACCAATCCCCTATGCCGGCTACAACTCTCCTGGCCAATGCAGCTTAATCTCAGATCCTGCCATGGTGATCAAGCATCAGTCACACAAATTCACACTTCAATGTAAACTTCTCTAAGAGGGTAAATGAAAGTTTAAATATAATAATTTGGAAAAAAATTGAACATCTACCTGTGAAATCCGAGGTTTTTCATCAGATTCACCTCAAGCAACCTCTAAAATCAAAATCAAAGGATTTCCATTTGTTATTGGCGCCAAGCATTTAGCTGAGCGTTTCAATTTTCGATTCGCGCCCATTTTTGCTCTCAATGGCCGAGGATCCAACAACAAAGCTATGCTCTCAATGGCCAAGGATCCAAAAAAGATATCCAGTAGAGATGCATATATATTTTAACATCAATAACCCTAATCTTTTTAAAGCTAATATGGCGGATGGCAAATTTTTTTAAATCTCTTATGGTGGATGTCGGACAGGGTCTCGAGGAAGATCGAATGCATTTCTTGCTAGAGCCAGGTGGATGCCAGACATGGTCTCCAGGAAGATCGCATGCATTTCTTGCCGGAGTCAAATGAACTGAACCCAAACGGTTCATTAAATTTTATCTTTTTAGATTTGGGTTGGGGAGGTTCCTGCTTATTTATGTGCCATTTTTCATAAATTGTTTTCTGAATTTTGTAGAAATAAATGGTGGAAATGTGAGGCATTATGGGAAAGTGTTATGAATATATTAGCAAACATCTCAAATTTCACATTTAATTTTATTATGGTACTCAAATCATTTTTATTTCATTTTGAAATATATATATTAAATTATTAAAGCATTTGTTAAAACAGAGTTAAAATAATGATCATTTATACAAATAAATAATGTTAATCAATGTAGAATCATTTTAGTTTTAGGTTTATTATCCTAATAAACCAAATTTTGGCATTTAAACAAACCTTTGGCATTTAAATTTAATAAAAAATATAAATCTTTCTCTAAAGAGATAATATTTAGAACATAAAGACAAAATATCCTAATAAACCAAATTTTGTAAATTTTTACACCAACTTTTCCTTTTACTCGGATGGCCACTAAATATCTTCTTATTCAAAATATTTCTATAATTACTTCTGGTCAAACATTTCATCGAAGTTAGTTTTTATAAATTTTATTTTAATCTGAAATAAATATTTCGGGCAGCTTTGATAAAAGTGAATTAACTCTGGGCAGTTTTGATAAGAGTGAAAAGTAAAATTAATATATTAAAAAATTATCTACATGGCATTATTTTATATATTTGTTGATTTCATTTTAGAAGGCCCATTTTGGGTTGAAATTTACTCTAATGGATTCTATTCATAACAAAAATTCACTTTCCTCGTGGCTTCTTCTAGGGTTTTCGGATTGTCATACTCAATCCTATCCTTTATGTGATAAGGTAAACAACTGAGAAACCGATGTACCTTCGGTTTCTCATCCACAATGTATGGCACATACCTAAGCAGACTTAGAAACTTCCTGTTCAATTCTTTCATATTCATTGTACCTAGTTTTAGCTCATAGAATTATTTAGACCTTTCTTCATAGTATTGTTCAGATAAAAATTTCTTTTTGAAGTATTTCTTGAATGTACTCCATTTTATGTTCTTCTCTCTTATACTTTTCACTCTCTTTAAATCTTTCCACCATATATCAGCTTTCCCTGTAAGATTATAAATAGTCGTCCTATCCCTTAATTGGTTAGAATAGTTATAAATTTGGAAGTACTTCTTCATCCCGGATAACCAGGATTCCGCTTCCTCCCCCTTTTCAATTTCTCCATTAAATATTGGCGGCATGATCTTCTTAAAATCCCCAAAGATTTCTTCATAAGGTTTATATTTTCTTTTCCTAGTATGATGATTATCCTCACTACTGTCACTAGTATAATGAGAGTTACGTTGATCACCAAATACTTTGGAAGATGAGCTACTTTCATTTTTAATATGTTTAATTTTTTTTATACTTATGTTGATAACTTATGTCTTCTGAATCAACTCTTTTACCCTTTCCCTCAGTATGAAATCTTCCAATTAAGATCTGATTCAGCCCCTCCTGAGCTCTCAGAATCCTCTCATTTTCTTTCTTAACAGATTCCATTTCAGATTTTAATTCTTTTACTGTTTGTAATAGTTCTGAAGAATTAGTGGTTATGTCTTCTTATATAGGTTCTCTTTGTAGATTATCTTGTTCAGTATAGGGGGATTCATCTTCCACATATTCTTCCAATATTTCCATACTTGTTGTTAAACTCAGAAACAAATTTCTCTATTGATATCATTCAAAGAAAACAGCATCAGCAAAATGATTGAAATTTACTGTTCCATATAAGCAAGTTGAGCTTCATCAAGGCCTAGTGTTTGAACCTTCTGCTCTGATACCACATATAATAACCCAAAGTTTCATAAAAATTTAACATTTTTAAAGTGACATAAAATGTCTTAATCGCAGTTTAGGAACTGCAAGCGGTTAATGAAAAATGAAACAGTTTAACAAATTTTAAGGATTAGTTTAACATACAGAAGAACTAAAACAACTCTAATATTTATAAGTTATATAAAAATGACTTGCATTTAATTGTTGCTAGCTGTACTGATTATTTACTTTTGTCAAGTAGGTGAGAAACCATGTTTGAAATCGGGGCTTACTTAGCATTCTGTTAACTCAAATGGACTGTTGGTTCTTACAGGTTCAGCAGGTAAGTGTCTGATCAAGTAGAAGTTTATTTTGATTTATGTCGAGAAGTACTTCTTTAGCATGATAAGATGCTAGTATAAACATTGATTATTAAGATGCAAGAATCCGATGAGGTAAAGTAAATTCCTTCATTGTTTTTGATCTCTGACAGTATTTCAATTTAAGCCATAATGAATTCTATCCTTAACATAAATAATGCTATTTACAAGAATGAGTTCTTCCAAGTTTTTTTTCTATCGTAAAGATTATAGTACTTAGTCAATTATAGATTCTTATAGTGAACATAGAGCTCATGATCTTGGCATATAATTACTTCTACTGTTTCATGATCTTACTGCTATTGTCATGTTTAAAACTCAATTGTACTGCTCTTTATGTGTGAACATACTCCTATGTTTTTCAAAGGTAAAGTTTACAATGAAAGATTAGTTACTTAATAAAGACTCTTTCCAAAGGTTAGAATTTAGTCTTTTTGAAGACTCCTTCATTTATCAGCATCAAGACTTTATGTGGAGAAGTTTAGAGCTCTTCAGTCTATAAAATAAATCATCATATCATTATATTAATACTCTATTTATCCTTTACTAGTCATGTAGTAATACCAAACTTATTTGTTTTGTTGCAACTATGGTTATCTTCTTGCAGAGCTAGTAGACAAGCTATGTATACAGTATTGAGTTTATAACCACGATGCAATTGTTATTGTAATGTAGCAATACTATACTGAGTTACAGTTTACAATATTAGGCTATAACAAAATACTACTTGTAACCTAAGGTAGTTTCACTACCTAACAACTACTATCATATTTTAAGTTTTGTCCCTATATTATTCTAGTTCCAAAGCATAGTATAAACAATAGCATGATTGACATTGTAAGCAATCATATAAACTATCCAAATGATCGAGGGGAAAGTTGACATAATGAACAATCATATGAAACGTTATATTATGGTCGATAACGTGATTTGTTTTATTGGAAAATGTTATGCACTTTTATACTATAGTCGATAGCATGGTTTGTAATAATTGGCAATGATATATTTTATATTCGAATGTGCAGTGTTGACTATTGAAATCGGCCCACACTTGGTTAAAATTTCTGGGAGGGCACGTGGATAAGTCTCCACCATGCATTGGTTGACTTATAACAAAAAAATGAAACCCTACTCCTTGGCATTTTTGTTTCGAGGGTTGTCTTCCTACAGGCTGCGCTATGAGACTCTTTTCGGCCATGAGAGGCCTGCTCTTTCTTAAACCTTGGCACTGAAGCCTGCATTGTTGTGCATAGTGGTTTAAGCTAGGGTAATATTAAATCTAAGTAAATTTTTGTAAAATAAAAGGATTGTAAAAGAATCATTAGGTCCTAGATAAGACATACGCTGGTCTGTAAAGTTAATATTTAACAACTATTTTATTATTTTCTTTTTATATGTTTTCTCAAATATTAGTTGTTTACTTTACTACTGTTAACTATAATATCTTTATATTATGTCTGGATACTAATACTGTAATAATAGTAATACTTACTATTCTCTTTATACCTGTGTTTCCATTTAGTTGGATGAAGTAAAAAAAATAGGTGCAGACAAAGCATAGCACTGCTATTCAGCGAAATTCATAAACATTGAAGTAAATATATTTCTATTTACATTCAAATAAAAGAATCAGTTCCATTACCTAAAACAATCCAACTGTGCTAGAGTATGACCTGAGTTCAGGTGTGGAAAAACACAACTTGGAAATTTATTTTCTATCTATTTCTCTTATTTACATAATCATTTCCATTTCTACAATAATCTATAAATTTACTGAACTTAACATTACACAGTTACTTTTTCATTCATAAACCCTAAACACTAACATGCCTGTAATAGATAAACTAAGAATTATTTAAGTGAAGACAGTAAAAACAAAATAAAACCTGTTGAGGACAAGACGACAACAGCTTAAGTAGGCTATTCCTCCCAACCAAACTCCTGGAGAGCGCTCAAACAATGCTTCCTTAGGACCCCCAAGCTTTTTCCTGGTCTTCTTGGCTAAGAACTGGGTGGAGAATGCAACTGTAAGACCTCTGTCACCTGAATGGTCCAATTACCTCAGTAATAAAAATATGCTCTTAGCAGTATGATCTTCAGCTTAGAAGCTACAACTAGATCAATCTCAGCGGTTATCCCCTCAAACACACTCTAGAATCCCCTCCATTGAATTTCTCTTGAGTAAAATTCATTCACCCTGAATGATCACTTCTCTAGAATGAGCAGCCTCAGCTATCTTCAGTGGGAAATTTTATAGAGATGCCTAGGTCTTTTGGGTCAGTTTTCATTAAATGAGCCACCTTCTCTGATTCCACTTTCTTGGGGAATCATGACCACAAATATAGGGAAGTTGCCACCTGCAACAGTTGGAAGTGGTTTGAGGATGCTGCCACATGTCAGTTTGGTCTCCACCCAGTCTCCTCCACCAATTGACCAGTAAACACTCTTTTAATAGCTTCCCTAAGCTATTGTCTCCTCATTTATCTATTTATAAATAAAATATTCTGAATTTACATTAAATATTCTTGACCCCACTGTGTCATCAATTACAACTTAGCATAAAATTTAACACAATGCTCCTCAAATATTATAAAATTGTTTTTGCAAATTGGGGCATGTGACAGCATACGTCTAATTTTTTTTTCTTGAACCAGCATCTCTAGATTCTTTCTTTTAGTAATTGCAACACTTGATGAAATGTGGCAATACAAGTTATGAATTCCAAAGAAGAAATGTCACATCGTCGTTGATGTGGTCCATCTGAGATCTATCTTCATCGAAGGAATTTGATGGCTTTGTGGGGTGGTTCTTTTCGTTTTTTGCTTAGTATGTTGATTTGATGTTCTTGTTTTTCTGACTACATAACCCTTCTGTGCATGTTCATTTTGACCATGTCGTTGGTCAAAATGACGTTTATAATTAGGGTGTCGATAAGGAGTTTTTGTTGCTGGTTTTTCTGTTGGATTGACTTCCTTTTCAACTGTGACAAAGACTGAATTTGTGTTTATTTCTTCTTCCTCAACTTGAATTTGTGTTTTGAAAAGTTTGGATGCTTCCTTCTAGATTTGTGCTACTTTGTTCTCCAGTAAATTGTTATTACTCTTAATCTTCTCGAATCTGTCATCTTAAGACTTTTTTCCTCTTTTAACTTCTCGATTTGTTCCTCTAGTTCTTGACTAACCTTCTTTAGGGCATAATTTTCTTCGTTCTTTTCCAATGATTTTTGTTGAAGAGCTTGAATCTTCTTTTGTAACTTTTGATTGCATTAAACTTAATCCTTTTCCCTCTTGATTTGAAGCAACAATTTCTAATTATGATCTCTTCATCTCGTTCTTGTATGTCCCTTCTGAATTTATTTCTCGCAATTTCAAATTCTTTAGTTTGTATGGTGGACTCTCGAATACAATCTTTCAATTTGGTATTTATTAAATCATTAAAATAATTCTCCTTGTCATTTTAAAATTGTAATTTTTTGTTGCTTTCCTTGTAGTATGCTAATTCTCTTTCATTTTCCTGAGATTGCAACTGTGATTTACCCTGATCGTCTTTCAGAATAAAATATTTACCACATATTGGGCAGGAGCGATTGCCATTCTTGAAAACTGTCAAATATTGGAATTCCATTTCGCAATAGAGACACCACTTAGTCCAAAATTTAGACCTATATATGGAATCATACTTCCTTCAATATATACAATGCTTCAATATCTTCCAAGTCTTGATTTTTTTTAATATCTTTTTTAACTTGGTTTTTATCCTTTTTAATTATAATTAATACCATTATGAAAATAATTATTATTATTATTTTTAATAATGGTATTATTATAAAAAATGAATGGGTAGATGATTAAGGTTGGGAATAATATTTATAATAACATTATTATAAAATTTAATTTTTTTTAAATATAATAATAATAATAATAATATTATAAAATTTAATTTTTTTAAAAATATTATAATAAATTCATTTTCGGGGAGTTAATCGTGGAGGTAAGAAGGTGTCTGTTGAATGGGGCCACGGTGGAGCTGAAAAGGGGAGGACATGGAGGTAAGAAGGTGGTTGTTGAATGGGGCCATGGTGGAGATGACGGGGAGAGGACAAAAGGAATGTGGAGAGGTGACGAGGAGAGTGGAGTTGTAACTGGAGGTAGGCTGCAAGAGGAAAATTACACGAGATAGTGTGCAAGCGATGGGGGGTGGGTGATGGGTGGAGGAGAATGTGTTAGAGTCAGTGTGGAGTGGAGCTGAGAACAGGCGGGAGTGAGGTTGTCTATGTATGATGAAGGTTTGTGGGAACGATGGAGGAGGTAGGGTGAGAATCCTTGGTTGGAGGGAGAGTAGCGGAATTGGTGTGCGCGATCAAGGATGGGAGGAGGAGTAGTAGGTGTTGTGCAAGGGGATAAGACAAGGTGGATCTATATATTAACCACATCAGTATTGGTTAGAGCCATGGCTTCTCCTACTCATAATTAGCAACCACAATAACTATTGGAATAAGAGTTCCACCATACGATCTAAGGATCGATGGAAAAGGGAGTCACATTGTTAAAGATCTAGATAATTATATTTAATTAATGTTATAATGTATTGTTATTGCATTATCTCATTGTAATATCATCATCATTTATTTATTTATTGTATCAATATACATATTGTTTTGGGTACAATAAATAATATTATAAGTTTCCGTTATTTATGTGTAACATTGGTATCAGAGAAATTTCTTGTCAATGGACATATATGAAGGATTTATGATCTAGTAGAAAAAGTAATAAAAATAAATAACCATGCAATCGAAAGGGACTATAACATTAGGGAAATGATAGGCGAAAGCATTGAAGTAATAAAAGAAATAAGGAAAAATAACAAAAGCATGATAAATATGTGTGAAGTGTCTGAATTCCATCTCAAGGATAACATTGAAGAATTAGAGAAGGAAATTATGCACCCCTCACTGAAACTTCAAGAACTGTGATTCAGATACGCAACAAAATATCAGGAAACTTATCAAAGAAAATAATGGTCTTTTATAGGTTGTAGAGGAGTTTACTCCTAAGAAAACTGTTGGTGTAAATAGTGGTGCAAGAGTTGAATCTCAAATATCTAAAGAAGAGGAGTCCAAGGTTTTTGAGGAACCAAGAAGGGGAAGAATATCGTTCAACAATTTGTTTTAGTAGGATTTCAAGATACAATTAAAAGAAGAGAAAATGGATTTTGGAACTGGAACGAGAATATGGAGATTGCTCATAAGGGAACTAAGCTTGAAGATTGCTTAAATACCTGTACAACCATGGAAATACATGCATATTTCATGGTACAAATAGTTTCCACACGCTAATTGAAGCTCTAAGCAAACATTTTACATAGACAGGCTCATATACGATGAAGTGGTTGAAGTGAGTAAAGACAAGACTCTCAATTTATGTCAAGAGATAGTTAAGTTTGCAGATATTACGGGTCTTAGTTCTTTACTTTCAGAGTCCAATTTCGATGAAACCACACACACACACACACACACACACACACACATATTGTGAGTTATGTGGAGAAGCAACAATAAATACGACTATGGTTTAACTAATTGTGTCATACAACCACAAGGGTTAGTTGAAACTCTTTGTGGTTCACCTATGTACTTGGATCAAGAGATTATGCAGTCCCATAACTACAAATTGAAAGTAGACTTATCTAGTGTGGGTATCATTTTCTTTCAGTTGGTCACACGAAGACTGCCATATTTTGACGATTCTCGAATTGAACTAATAAAGAATATTATTGGGTCAGATGAACTAAATTATTTCCACCTGATATTGTTGGAGATACATGGTGGGTCAATTTAAATGCCCACGTATTTATATATATTAAATTGAGCACATAGATTTGTAGACAAACACACAACTCACAAGATAGATCACACAATTTACTCAGCAATTGAAGAATGAAACAATGCAAAAATGGCTTGCAACCGTGAATGCTTTCTCTAATAAAAAAGTAATTAGATAATAATTACAATGAAGTACAATGGCTAAATATCCACAAGAAATTTGAATCCACATGAGGAAATTCGAATTGATTACACTCTACTTGACTGTAGGTACCTAAGACCTTGTCTAAATCATTATCAGAGGACTCAATGGTTAACTGGCCTTGTCTAAACCATCACCGAAGTTCATCGGAGTTCTAAAACACAACTCAAGTGTCTAATTCAATGTTGAATGAGGCTAACAGATTGAGGTAGGTGAGAAAATCACCTCTCCTGCATGCAGCCATGAAAACCTAGTGCTAACTAAATGTAGAGGACTAGAACTTAATGTAACTGACTCCTAACTTAGCTTGACTAGTCACCAACTCAACTTAACTGACCTTGGTTGGTATTGACACTCCTAGTGGCTCCTAAATTGTACAGATTGTCTAGGAGGATCCTAAACTAATGCATGCAAGTGCAATCAGTGGAAGTAGGCCTCAATTAGTGTTCCCCACACTTTAGTATCTAAAACATGTGCCCCAATGAGGCCAAGTGGACCCAATGGTGCTAGTGACTAAAAATAGACTAGATGGACTCCTGATTTATACATATGACCAAATTGGACAAGGGAGGATTAATAATCCTAACAATATGTAGTATTGAAAAAATATCCATCTTCAAAACTTCATTAAAGTAGGTGGTGACTTCCCCAAGAGTTACGTAATGAAGATTTTGTTTTTGAAGAGAAAAAATGTAGTTCCTTGATATTCATTTGAATCAAAGGTAACAAATACAATCTTATGATACGGAGTATCATTTACTTCTATTATATACAAAAAATCCCATCAAAACAGGCCAGCAATCCAATATCAAAAGGAAAAGAATAACATCACCCATAGCAGGCCAGCAGTCTCAATCCATCACCAATAGAAACATTCCACACAGACCCATGAAACACATAATGAACCCTGAAGGTTTATCCAAGGAAACACTTGGGGGATAAAGAGGATCCCTTAGAGCAAAGGTGTAAGGATGCCATGAGTAAAAAACTCATTCAAAACAAAGACATAGGCTTTTTAAGAAGAATATACTCAAATCTTTACTAATAAATATGAGAAAGCTGCATCGAGAATAGAGGTACACATCCATTAAAAGAATAGGATGGTATCACTCCGAATCAAATCTCCCTCCATCATTTCAATAAAGGAGAGTTTCCCCATCTCAAGTCTAAGTGCTTCCTTGGATAAAGCATCCGCACTCGAATTGTGCTCCTTGTAAATGTGCGGAAAGTTTAAGGCAAGGAAGGAGCACTTTACCTCATCTATGCGCTCACACTAGTGTTCCAGATCCAGAACATCTAAACAGGCCTCCGAGTTATCCCAATTATAAATACTTGAGTCCCCCCATACAAAGAGAGAGGGTAAGCCCAAAGAAGCCGCAAATACCAAAAGAGACCAAAGGGCCATTAGTTCAACTCGAGTATTGGTGCCGACACCACAACCCAATTTGACTAGAAATTAATGAGAGGGGCTGATATGAAGTGTGAATCCAAAACCACCAATATTTGAAGCTGTTGCTCCATTGAAGAAACCAAGTCCATCAGGACTGACCACTGTAAGAGAGGGATGCAAGACACCAATGTTAGTAAACCCTATGGCCTGAAATAAATGAAATAAAAATAGAACCCTAAAAAACCAAAGACAAAAAATCACAATAATAAGAAAACCTGTTCCCACTTTTTTTCCATAGCTGGTACTAAGTCCTTAGGAAGAGGATGGACTCCATGCTAAGGCATAAAAAAACATGAAGAGAAATTCCTCGTCATACCACTTCAGAGATATGTAGGGAACATGCCCTCATCAAACCGCCGCACAGAGACACCATGACGAAAACACCATTACAAAAAATATGCCACAATGAAAGTCAACTTTATTTTAAATAATGGGGTATCTTTTAGAGTGGATATCATACTTTATTAAGTGAATAATAATTACAAGGTGATGAAATATTTAAAATATATTTGAAGAGTTGAAATTAAGGAGGTAAAAAAATTATTTGAGTGGATATCATACTTTATTAAGATAAATAATTATAAGGTGATGAAATATTTAAAATATATTTGAAGAGTTGAAATCAAAGAGGTAAAAAGATAATTAAATAGTAAATAATATTACCACTCTTATGGTGAGGTCATGCTACCTATCTTATTGTTAGACAAAGGGATTGATGCTAGTAAAAAACAAGGAAAGAATGGAAGCTTGTCTTTGGACGCACGTCGATTCTTTAGTACTCACACAAAAAAATCCATCCCGTAAGAGAGATTTGCATAACTGCCATACTTACAAACAAATCGTTGGTATATCTTCCTTCTCAACACCCTATCGACATACTTAGCATTAAGTGTCATTTATTAACCTCTAGGTCGTGACCTAATGGATTCCATGGGTGTGGATGAGTTAACCATGGGATAGAACATGGTAATATATATATATATATAGTTGGCCTACGATTAATGATTGGTTGATTAACAAAGTTATCCAAATATAATGGACACACACATTATCGATATTAATTATATTATATGAATAGGCATATAGAAGATATATACATAGGCATATATAGCTATATGCAGGTTAGGAACAATTCTATATGGGTACTACTAGGTGTTCATTAATTGGATAATAATCTAAGTATGGTTATGTGATTATAATATTATACTTATACATGATTAAGATTGAAGTGAAGCATCATGAAATGGTGTAAATAAAAAGGTAGGGTATCCTACTTAATGATAATCATGGCATAATGTGATAATAATCTAAGTGTGGTTATGTGATTATAAATATTATACTTATACATGACTAAGATTGAAGTGAAGCATCATGAAATGGTGTAAATAAAAAGGTAGGGTATCCTGCTTAATGATAATCATGGCATAATGTGTAATTTAATTATAGAAGTAAATGATGGCTTTGCAAGTAAATAAACAAGTACGAGGTGAGTACTAGATGCATGGATTCCTCCTATGAGTGAAATAATCTGGTGGAAAAATTAGCCTCAGTAGGATGACCTAATAATTTAGAATCATAGTTGAGGCAAAGTAAGTAGCTCGACTTACAGCCCAAACTTGTACAAGGACTAGTAATCCAGGATAGTATTTATATGTTTGTCTCTAAAAATAATGCCTGATATTAACAGCTATGACCAAGACAATGGAAGTTGTTTAATAAATAGCAACAAGGTAAGTATCACATTGAACAAAAGTAAGCGCTCACATGCTTACTTATTTACCAACTATTGTATGATAAGACTTAATATAATAAAAAATAAAAAATAAAAAAGAGTGTACAATGGGTAGATGATGATTTATGATTTTTAGTTACTTTTAGTTAATACTTTTTTCGACTGTGATATTTTTATTTCAAAATAAACAAATGTAAAAAATGCAATTCCATTTCGTTTAATTTTATTTGAATACTTTTTATTTAGTTATATGAAGTATATATTTTATGGTAAAATTTTAATAAATGTTTTTTAACTATATCTTTTTTAACATTTTATTTGAAACGAGGTAGTTTTGGGTGTCCATTTAAGTGTCTAGACTAAGCGGTTATACATATTTGTAGGATTAATAATAAAACTCCTTATTCATGTGGGAAAATGTCTTTTATAGTTTTACAATGGGTCCACCTGGGTTAACTACCATTTCAAAGAAACAAGAAACTAAATTCACTGGGTCCACCCAATATAACTATCAATGAACAAAACATAAAATTAAATACACATAAAGATAAAAATAAAAGACAAATAATGCGTAAGGGCATAGATCAAATATTAAAATGTGCAATAAATGAGTTATCAAGTTGGAAGGGTTGTCAGCTAACCCTTCAACAATGCAGGGTTATATAAATAAGTGTACTTCTATTGACAAGTGTGAATTAAGGGTTAATAATATTAGGATCATGATTAATAATATTTATAATATTAGGGATACTAATATTAGTTGGTAGTATGAGGGTTAACAATATATTAGGGTTAGTATTAATATATTTTATAGTGTTAGGGTTAATAATATAAGTATACAATATTAGGGTTAATAATATTTTTATATGGTCAGGCTTAATGTTGTCTAGATTTTGATCTTTGTGCATAGATTTAATGTCCATTACATTTATGATAGTATGTTGTCTAGATTTTGATATATGTGCATAGATATTAGTGTCCATTACATTTATGACAATATGTTATCTAGATTTTGATCTTTGTGCACTCCATTAAATTTATGATAGCAAATTATCTATAATTTGATCTCTATGCATAGATATTAGTGTCCATTGAATTTATGATAGTATGTTATCTAGATTTTGATCTTCATGCTTAGATTTCAGTGTCCATAGTATTTATGATAGTATGATGTCTAGATTTTGATCTTTGTTCATAGATTTCAATGTCCATCACATTTATGACAGTATGTTGTCTAGATTTTGATCTTGGTGCATTGATTTCAATGTCCATAACATTTATGATAGTATATGATGTTTAGATTTTCATCTCCATCGCTTTGATATGAAAATATAAAAAACGTATCAGGTGCGACATTGCGGAAAGCCAAAGAATATAGATTGATATTGACCATTATGTAATTTATTTGTTATTGATTATAATCATCCTCTTACTTTCATACTATTCACATTTTTTTATCATTCTACATTGTTATTTCATTACTATTCCACTTGTTTCTCATGTAACTTTTGATGTGCCATTCTTCATAGAACTCTAGATTTCAAATGATCAAATTCATTTCAAACAAACACATATACATGATGATGATCATCTACAAATTTGATTTCACCATCCATGACTAGAACAAATTTAGATCCATCTAAGCTCTGGATTTATCGTGTGCTGAGAGGGATCAAATCCATCAAGGTGCAAACCCTTCTTCTAATTTTACACACTAAACAAACAGTTGAACATCGATGGATTTGATCCCTCTACTAACATGGTAAATCTGAAGTTAAAATGGATCTAAGATGGTAATTGCACCGAGAGTAACAAGTTTCTCTACAACCCAATATGGGGAAGATGTTGTCACATAACATAACATAACATTGCATAACATTACAACAAATAAAAAGAAATTTTTAATAAATTCACGTTTCCTCATAAAATAAACAAAATTAAAACCAAATGAAAAGTAATTAAAAAAAGCAATTTGAGTTCATAAAAAAAAACAATTTGATCAATCATCTTAACTTTGTATTTATCATGTGCCAAGAGGGTTCAAATTCTTCAAGGTGCAAACTTTTCCTCAAGTTTTTTCACTCTAAAAAAGGTTAGCACCTTGATGGATTCGATTTGTTTCACATGAAATATACATAGTTAAGATGGATCTATGATGATTTATTATTTCAATTAAAGTTACATTGATTATTTTAGAAAAAAATATTTATTTTGTAAAATTTAAGTTTTTATTGTTTAGTAATCATAATAAGGGGATTGGACACTGATTTCGATTTGAAGGTATGAAAAAATCATATAATTTGTTGAAATTGTTAAAACAGATTCATATTTTCATTACCACCATGTCAGTCATCATCCACTCTTCCCCCATCAACCCTATAAAGCACAAGGAATGGAATCCCCTTCACTATTAAATAACTCATCAAGCTACCCCACTTCCCTTTATTTCTTTAACAGAGGTTGGCTACAAAACCTCTAATGTTGGGAACCAAGGAATCTCCTACATAACTTAGATATTACCCATAAACTAAATGTAACAAATGCAAAAACACCTTATATAATTTTTTAAATTACTTTGAAATAATTTCTTGTCTTCTCACTCATCACTAAATTAAATAGATAATACCATCTTCATCCTTTTGCGGGACTGCAAGTTAAAAATATTTAAATGTCACTTCTTACAAAATTGTAATAACCATGAAGAACTATTCATCCTATCGTTCTGGGTTAAATAAAGTCTCATGTCGATACTTCCACAATGGGATTCACTGTAGTTAGTATTGAGTTTTGGATTAGTTAATCTTTACTTGCATCAAACTAATAAGGTGTTATTATTATTTTTATACCTTATGAAGTATAAGGTAATTGTTTGACATAGTTACAAATATATATAATAAATAACAATTTGACAAACTATGGATCTTCTCTTGGAACTGTTGAATATTTCCATGGAGCAAAGGCCCTAAGTTAAGTTGGATCCCAAGAGAAATTGATATTATATTATTGGTTGAAACTTGGGAACATGAGGAGTCCAAGGTCCCTAATATAGATGAATATGTCCTATGGTCAATATGGAATACACATCCACGTCGTAGAGGCATCGGGGGTATATTCTGTTACATTAGGAAGAACATATCCCCACATGTTAAGCTTTATAAGAAATACCCTTGTGATCAATTTATTTGGATAGAGATCACAAGCATTAATGATGAAAAAAATTACATAGTCATTTCTTATTTTACCCCTATTGATTCCTACTCCTATAAAAAAACCAATTTAGAAAAAAATGTCGTTATGATCATTTAGAACCTGATAGTTCTTGTTAAGGGAAGGAAGGAAATATCGTTTTGATGGGTGACTTCAATGCTCAAACTCCCAAAAATGAAGCTATTCTTTTAAGCAACTATTCCAACCCTAATCCTCTTTGGTTAGACGAAGACCTTGATCTAGCTAACATATACAAAAGAAGTTTTGAAAATATAGGTGAAAATTTGTTCGGGTATGAGCTCATCGAATTTTGTAGTGCTCAAGATCTTATCATTTGCAACGGTCTCATAGAATGTCTAAACTCTATCCAGATGACTTGTATCCATGGGCTTGGAAGTAGTCTGGTATCCCTATATACAACAAATTAATAGATTTCAACATCTTCAACGACCATGAGCCTAAATCTGATCATATAACTTTAATTATAACTCTAAATATTTCCATGCATAGTGATCCCAGGGAGGAAAACCATCATTTCCAAAAGCACCTGATCTTTGATAAAAATAAAGTTGACATTTTTCACCATAATCTAAAAAATGAACTCGTTCCTTTATCTAGCATGGAGAATATAGAAAATCCATAATTTTGCTACAACCCTCTTGCCATCCATTAGCAAGTTCTCAATTGAAGTCTTGACTAAAACGAGCAATAATAGAACCAAACCATGGTATGATCAAGAGTAGATAAATCACTACAAAGCATTAATTAAAAGAAAAAAAGACATTATCTAAGTAAAAGGTAGGAAAATCTCCAACACCTCTCCAGTGTGGCTCCTAAGAAATTATGGAGAAAAATTCTAACTCGCAAAACAAAAGAAGAGAATAAAATTGCTTTAAAAGATTGGAATTCTTATCTTAAATTTTTTTATGAATCCTCGGATAACAGAGATAACATTCAAACCGTTCTTACAACGAAATGAGTTTTCTCGTTAGAAGACACAAATTTTGGTGTTAAGCGCTTAACAAATGGAAAAGCCAAAGAAATTGAAGGCTACCAAGTGGAAATATTAAAAATTGGAGGGCATGTCCTCATTCCGCACATCCACAAACTCTTTAATCTAGCGGTCAAGCAAGAGTTTCCTACACCTTCGACTCAAAGCCTCAATATTCCTATTTTCAAAAGTGGTGATAAAAATGACCCCTCTAATTATCAGACTATTATGATTATCCCTCTCTTAGCTAAGTTATATGGTATTATCTTAGAAAATAAGATCAATGGATGGCTATAAATGGAAGATAAGCGAGCTAAAGGCCAAGCAGGTTTTAGAAGGAATCATTCAACCACGGACCACCTCCTTACACTTAGGATCATTGTAGAGGAATATCGTAATATTAAGTCTAACCTATTTTGTTGCTTTGTGTATTTTAGAAAACCTTTTGATACATTGCCTAGAAATAACCTGTGGAATAGGCTAGAGGAGCTTAAGGTTCCTTTTCAGTTGAGAGTTGTCGCAATAAGGTTATATGAAAAGGTCATTGCCAAGTTTAAGAATAATGAGGGGTGGAAAGCATATATAACTTGTAATATTGGGGTTAAACAAGGTTTCCCCCTCTCCCCTATCCTTTTTGACATTTACATTGATAAGCTAGAAAAGTGTTTAGAAGAAGCAGGTTGCACCAGTACAATCTTAGCTTGGATAATTATCATCCTCCAAATTTATGCTAATGATATTGTTCTTATGTAAAGGTGTCCTTCTAATCTCGATAAGAATTAAGATTTTTTAAATATTTTTTCTCTAACATGGGTATGACTGTTAACACCGACAAGACAAAAATTATGATTATAAAACCTAAAAAAGACACCTATGCAAATTTTATTTATGATAATAGAAATCTAGAGGAAGTGACTTCTTACAAGTATCTCGGAATTGATATTCATCACGAGATCAATTGAAACTATAGCATTGAGAAAATGATTAATGGAGGGTGGAAAACTTATTTTGATCTTGAAAATAACTGTAAACTAACCAATATGGTCATGTGGGATAAAAAGAAGTTCATCTTAGAAACTCTTGCCATCCATGTTATCTTGTATGGTTGTGAAGTATGGGGGTGAAACATTTCTAGAGGATGTTGGAGGAAGATTGAGCAAATCTAGAAGTGGTCTATAACTCATAACCTCAAAATTAAAAGCAATACACCTTATCCTATTCTCCAGATATAACTGGGTATTCCCCCCATCAAGAGCATTGTTATGACTAGGTACTTGATGTACAAGCATAATATAAATAACATGGGAAATGAGAGACTTCCTAAAATTGATGTAAACTCAAGTCAAAACCAATTACACCTCAATGGGTGTTGGTGTAAAGATACCATGCTTGGTTAAACCATTGCAGCATTAATGAAAACGAGATTTTGCAGAACATTGACAATGCCAAAAATATTATTACTTCTAAGTTTCAAGAGAAATTCTGGTGTGAGGTAAATTTAGTGGTTAAGATAAAATTAAGATACTATAAGGAGGTCAGTAATCCTAACTTGGAAGATCAAAAGTACCTCTCGATAGTAACTAGCTCATGGACAAAAATTAATATAGCCACTTGATTAAAATGAACTCGCACGAACTCTGTAAAATACCCATTATACCCCAATGCCCTTATGTGTGAAAATGAGGGTAAAAGTTTTGTTTCACTACTACTACTAATGAGTTATCCATATTAGTGTCATACTTTGCAACCCCAATTGCCATTCGATACAAATTATGCACTGTCAAAACATCTTATAAACCTTTATACAACTACACAAATTGCTGTGAGTTCATATTAGCTAGGGAGATGTACCTGCAACATCATTAATTATTTATGACACACACAGATATGTAAATCATAATCTACAGTCAGATCTTTTACACCTTTCCTTTTGTATCAATTATTTAAGGTTTATCCTTTCTTGGTAAACATGACATCCTACCTATGCTGATCATAATACTAATTATGAACTTCATAATGGAAAACCATACATGTAACAACCCCATGTAAACTATC
>LPNX010968421.1:37056-54880 GCA_001517045.1 Pseudotsuga menziesii | reverse complement strand
ATCTTTATATGCCGCTTCAGCTATCATTGGCAACGTACCCAAATTTTCTTTATCCATATTTCAAACATACAATGACTAGTGACCCTTTAGCAATCATAGGTTTCTTTTTAAATTCATGTGTTATACCTCAAACAAAAATTAGCAATTTCCTATTCATACGTGACATTACACTGATTGGGGAAAACAATTACTGAATGTGTATCGTTCTTTTGAAAAACTGCATAAGTCAAAGTATATTAGACAAACCAGATGAGTGATGAGAACATATATCATGCCATCCATTGAGTGATGTAAGACACACATTAAACCAGCCATATATTGAACCGACCATTGAGTGACGATGTGATTCTTTTCCTTTCAGCTATTTTCTTTTGAAACAACAAAAAGGTTAGTCTAAACCTTTTTATAAACAATTACAAACAATTATGGTCCCTCCTCAATAATAAGGCACCTTACCATAAGCTCACATGAATTATTGCCATTATCACTAAACGGAGGAAGTACATGCATATAATCATCACAGTACATGAAATGGAAATACTTCGAAGCACATAAAAACAGAATTCATCATGAAAAGGTTGTAGTACAATGTTATATGTACACCAAAACAACACTGATAAATTCAAACATTCTCACACAAGAAAAACCAAAAGACAACACATGTACGTGGTTCACCCAATCCATGGGCTACGTCCACCAAAACTGTCCCTTCGTGTAATATTTATTCCATAACATATTACAAGCAGCAACGATTTTGTTGCCATCTTTTATCTCGATTACAACTCGTGGATTCCTTCTCAGAGAGTATATCTAAGCTATTGAAACATTGTTTCTTATATATATAATCTTCTCATTTTGTTCTATAGAACAAATTTTAATGCAGTTGAAACCATAAGGTCATTGGCAGCCGACTCATAGCTAGACATACCCAAACGAACATATATTGGTTATGAAGGAAAGTAGGCAATAAAATACTTACTCAAAACTTATTGAAAGGAACCAGGAATCAGTCCTTTAAATTTTATACATATAACGAGGGCATACCTAAAGTCCCAAATCCAATGCGGCACAAGAACTTGTTTACAAAAAAAAGGGGGGGGTCGTTCAAACCCTGGAACAAATCCAACGTATATAAGGGTCAAACAATCGGAATACCTAGAGCATAGCAAAAGGGTTTATAACACAGGCAAAGGGTTCATCAACCTCATACACAGTTTATGAAATTTCAGGGACTAAACACAAAGTTACGATCCAGGTCGTGTTGGCAGCTATATAACGAGGAAGAGGTTCACAACTAAGGGTGTCGTTGTGTTAACCCATAAGCAAATAAAGCACAAAAGGGGGATACAAGGTAGATGCCATATCAACACGCAATGAATTATATAATAGGAATCTGGCATTAAATAACAACGCAGAGTTAAAAGATAAAAATCTGGATAAGATTTCTCTCTCTTTTATACCCAATATACCCTCCAGTCCACATGCAGAGGTGACATAAGAACAACCTGGGTATCCAATCAATCTCTAAGCATGGTCAAACAGTATAGTTGAGGATCATAAAATCGGATCGGCTCCACACTCTAGTGATCGACGATTTTCGGCTATCCAGAGAGCTTAGCAACTAATGTTTTCCCACTATCCAATGCTGGTAATGCAACTTAGATCCCAAAAGCGTTACCCAATGTGCAAGGACAAAAATGAAACCGTGGAATTTGCTGTATCTCCTAGAAACAAAGCATGTATGAACTAGCTAAAGCAAGATTCGTAGATCTTGAGACTGTTAAGCATGAATGCCTAACAAACTGGAAAAACAAGTTAACTCTGGGTCTTATCAGTGTTTTCTAGTTCTTGACCCTAATTACTGCATCTCCAAAATCGACTTAACAAGGTGTGAGACGTGTTCTGGGTTGAGACACGCTGCGGCAAAATCTTAAATTCAGATGTGAATAAAAAAACAATGCACTCCCAGCATGGAAAGGAAGGAGTTCCGATCCATCGATCCACCGCTGGGAAGAGAAAAAGGTAATGCTCAGATCTAAATAAAAACCAGAGAAGTTATAGTACAGATTATTTTTTTGCAAAACTCAGGTAGCATCAACCATAATGAACAGTTAAGGGTTTCAGAGAACAAAACCTAGCACAGGAATGATACATAAATATTTACTTGTTTTATTTAGCATTCGGCAGTCAAAACATAACCTGCGATGGAAGCACCTGTTCAAACGCAAACTCATCTTGATCCAACTTCGTATTCAATCCCTTCTTCCTCCTTTCCACAAGGAAACACCCCATGAGATGTCGTGCTCTCCCCCTCTTCAGTTTAGCCGACCATGATAAAGGCGACTTCCCCTAATTTAAATCCGCTCGTAGAATAAATTACCGATATCCCTCTGCACTAGGGAGTGGTTGTCCTCCTCTTATCTCCCCCCCGAGAACAACAGAGAGCTCCCCCTTTTCAAGATGCGCAGGGACTATTTTCAGGCAGCGCCCAAACAGCGCAGAGGTTTTCTTTCTCTGTCCCCTAAAATCAGTGACCAGGAATTATGGTAATTCCAAAACCAGTGACCAGGAATTATGGTAACGCCTTTCTCCCCGGCCATGGTGAGTCAGGCATTTTTAATGCCTCCCTAACCTCAGTTTCTCAGCAATTAAAACCAAGGTTTGTAACACTTCCAGGATCTAAGCGTTCTCAGTAAATGCTAACTTAAATACTTTCCTTAATCTATGCTTCCGAATAATTAATAAGAATGACAGTCCATCTTAAAGGTAAGCATAGCACTCCAACGCTATGGGTAGGTGGTTCTACAGAGATTAGGTATATAAGTAAGAAGGTTCCTATATACGTAACACATGACATTTAGTTGGCTACTCCAGTCCAATACATGTAATTTCAATTCACATATATCTTCCTTTTATAATCTAATTCTCCTTTTATATTATAATTCAAATATATTTTTAATGTCATAGTGTTCCGCTTTTCCCCCGATATAACTACTTTCACCATTGCATATAAAATCCCTTTATAGGTGTATATATATATATATATATTCCATATACTCTATGTATAACCTCTAGGTCTTCAATTCCTCCGGCTAAATGTGAGGTGGAAGAACCTCATTGGGGTGAGGGTTTTTATATTCCCACTTAAAGATCTATTTGTCCGGGTTATAGTTAAAAGTCTCCTTTATGTGAAAGTTCCCCTATGACCGTGTCCTAGGCTAGCATGTCCGCAAGTAAGTAAAATTTTCCAATTACCCGTGTGGAAATATCTTATAAGCGGCTCAAGTTTGAGGTTGAGGGAAATGGTTGGTTCCCTCGTTGATATCACGTTGATACATAGTTACCATTTTTTGACCTCCATGTTTTCCTCTGTTGCTTACCCTTCTTTAGTGTAATATTTTCTAGTCATTTAACTTGTGCAAAAGTGCTTTTGTTCTCCTAAGTCCACTGGCTTAGGGAATTTTAATCACCTACTTACTAAGGTCTTACTAGTGGGGCATTGGCATTGAGCTCCTCATCGGTAAAACAATATAATTACATCAGACTATTACAACAATGCATAGGGAATATAAGGGGGACATTACATCCTCCCTCCCTTAAAAATAACACCGTTCTCGGTGTTCTTGTTTTCCAACCCATCTATCTTCTTCTCATGATGCTTCCCTTTTTGCTTCACCTTTTCCTTCATGTTCTCTGTTGATCCTTTATGTTTCTTCTCAAGCTATTGTCACTCAAGACCCATAGTTTCCTGCAACAAGATCGGGTCTAGCCCAAGCAATTTATGTCACAATCACATTTCAACCTTATACATAAGCCATGGGTCCATTTGTTTATAAAAATCTGTAATTCCTGGCATCATATATCCAATTGTTGTCATAAGGAAATTTAAAAAGATAATTACTACCCTTTTACCGTTGGTTTTATCTCCAACTTTTGGATAATTATGTCGTCCTCTACCCGAGGAACCATTTCTTCACCTCACACATTAAGCATGTAACAGTCTCTTGGAAATTCATTTAACATGTTTTTACGTTTGTTATGTTTTCCGGAATCCTTTTGAGTTCTCTTCTCCATTTTGTTGTGGACTTACAGTAATTCTGAGGTTACTCTCCTCAGTGACATCAAACATCGTCTTGTTTTTTAGATGTCCAAATTTTTGCCCAGGTCTTTTTGCCACACCATATGCCTAACACCAATGTGCTCACATTGCAATCGCTTTCCTAACACCATTGTGCTCTGCAGCATATATTCCCAACACCAGTGTGCTCACGCAGCAATCACTTGCCTAACAACACAGTGCTCCCGCAACAATTTTTTTTTTTGTATTAGTATAAATTTTAACCTTTATTATTGCAACACACACTCCTTGGTGCTTGCATCACTTTATTGTCTTTGTCCCAATTCGTGAATTGGCTACATGGTCAGTCAAAGCATTCATTGATAACCCAAAATTTCAATAATCAATTATTAGAGTTTCACAATTTGCATCGATTTTTTTTAATCGCCATTCATGACTATATTTAACCTTGTAAATCATATAGAAAATTACTCCTTACTCTTTTGTGAGTATTTGAGTGCAACTTACATATGCAGGCGGATTTATATACCATTATGTACGTCGATTGTAGCAATGGTCATAATCTCGGTGAAGCCTGCAATGGTAGTATGTAAACAACATCATCCGTAGTTAGTCCTTGGTTCTTAAACTTGAGAGTCGACAGTAAGACATCACCCATACTTAACCTCATTATCTATGGCAGCAAATATTTTTCTAATAGTACGCTCTGACTGATAGTGTTCCTATCATGTTAGCATGTAACATTATAAAACATTCCTCAACTCATTTATTTTTTAACATCAATATCTTTAGATAATCAAATCCATATAAAATCTTTAAAAATTCCAACCTCAACATCATCCAATCAACAATAATGTTATCAAATTCTTAATGGTTTTAATTACAAGATCATGAACAAGATCCTTTAATCTAGCGCTAGAATTCAATTCTAGGGTTCTTGCTAGAATCTAAAAATAGACATATGATAGCAATAAAATAGTTTATTTGGCTACTTGATCAATACCCAAAATGAAAATACCATCCATGGGCTAATCAAAACATAGGATAGTTCAAAATCAAAACTCAAATCCAAGCAACAAGGAACCAATATAGAACATTCACCAATAAGAGCATGACTCTAAGAATTCATTTACTTAACAATTATGAAGTTGGTACTTGTAACTATACATAAAACTTTTCAGTATGTATAACATCATTCACCAATATCCACAATAGCCTTGGCGAGGTCGACACGAATCAAGATGTACATTCACCATTCTATTTAAGGATTTTCAACACTCAATCCAGTAATATCATGATTCATAAAGAGATACAGTTTGACTTGTATTTATATTTGTCACTTTAGTGGAAAAACCATAGGTTTTACGACACAAAACTTCAATACCTCTATTAATGGATTTTTAACCACAAAAATCATTATCAACTTTCAAAACTCCATTTTACTACCGTGTCAAGAATGTGTCAAACATTCTTTAAGCATTAAATCAGATCCTTAGTATTCAATTCACAAGGGAGGAGACTAAGTGTCAAAAGAAAACTCACCAAGAACCAGATTCCAATTAATATAATTTCAGCAACAAATTCAGAATTGATACCTGATTAAATTTGGAAGCCAAATAAGGATTTCGATCTCAATGCTCAACCACAAGGTCAATGGTTTACATATATCAGCAATCATTCCCAATGTTATCAACCAAATTTTCAATAGGCAATGAAATCAGATCTCAAACAAATGATACGAATGTTAAGTGCAAATTTGTTTGGAGGACGCATGACATTCACTTTCAATGCATGATGATTTAGATACAAAGCAATTCTTAAACAATGTTAATGCCTAAAGATATTACATAGGAAACAAACCTTTCAACGTAAGATAAGCTTAGTTTCAGATGTGTGACATGGTTTTCATCAAACCACCAAAAATGTTACGATGAGGAGATCAAGTAACCAATGATTATGTCAGTAACCTAGGCCATGATACTTACATTTGGTTGTACATCAGATTATTTAACGAGAATATTAGGATTGTGGAATAATCGCAAATATAGGACAGCAGAGAATGTGACTCATTAGGTCTTTTAGGTAATTAGGAAACCCTTTAATGCTACCTTTTTAACAACATAAATCACTGTGTTTTACAATGTATCCTATCACAATCCACATGGAATTCTAAGAATCATACATCATGTCATCAACAACAATTTTACTCCCCATTCATTATTATTATAGTAGAAGGTACTTTCACTGACCAAGAGTTTGTCTAAGAAGACTCTTATACCTTACCAATAATTAAATTGTGCAGTTTTAAAACAAGGACGAAAACAATCGTATCAATCATTCATAAATCCTTTTGAAGGAAAATCAAAGAAAATAACTAGATATCTATGTACTTATGTCGTCGGCTTACCATGGAAGTGGAAACGAAATAATGACCGTCCTTTGTGATCTGAGGAGATGTTCCTCCTTCTCCTACACAACTACGAGGGCAATAAAAATTTGTGTTTGGTACAACTTAAGGTACCTGGATTGGCCGAACAATGTGAACTTGTTGATTTTCTGCTATCATAGAGCAAAAGTTCAATCGTTAGTTAAGACGAAATATGCAGAATCATTTTAAGCCCAATAGGCCCGAGCATTCAACTCTCGCTCTGATGACATATGTAAATTACCCCTTATACCCCAATTCCCTTATGTGTGAAAATGAGGGTAAAAGTTTTGTTTCACTGCTACTACTAATGAGTTAGCCATATTAGTGTCAAAATTTGCAACCCCAACTGCCATTCGATACAAATTATGCACTGTCAAAACATCTTATAAACCTTTATACAACTACACAAATTGCTGTGAGTTTAGATTAGCTAGGGAGATGTACCTACAACATCATTAATTACTTATGACACACATAGATATGTAAATCATAATCTACAGTCAGATCTTTTACACATTTCCTTTTTTATCAATTCTTTAAGGTTTATCCTTTCTTGGTAAACATGACATCCTACCTATGCTGATCATAATACTAATTATGAACTTCATAGTGGAAAACCATACATGTAACAACCCCATGCAAACTATATGCTTCTGAGAAAGAAAATCACATCAAACCTTAAGTCTTTGACACAACTGCAAGCCCATATTCGATTTTCGCTTTAGAGTTCATTCATGCTATCCGGATATATATAATGTAACAGTTCCTATAAAATAAGATAAAAGAAACACTTCGAGAAATATCCTTATGCATTTACATCTCTCTGAGAGCCATTTAGAATATAACCTTTAATGAAAGTTTTACCTTCCGACCCTACGTTGGTATGCCCTAAATTGTACTACAAATGAAAGTCATACTATAAACATCACCTTTCTATGTTTCATAAGTATGCTTTCCTCTTAAAAGAGTAATCTTTATATTCCGCTTCAGCTATCATTGGCAACGTACCCAAATTTTCTTTATCCATATTTCAAACATACAATGACTAGTGACCCTTTAGCAATCATAGGTTTCTTTTTAAATTCATTTGTTATACCTCAAACAAAAATTAGCAATTTCCTACTCATACATGACATTACACTGATTGGGGAAAACAATTACTGAACGTGTATCATTCTTTTGAAAAACTGCATAAGTCAAAGTATATTAGACAAACCAAATGAGTAATCAGAACATATATCATGCCATCCATTGAGTGATGTAAGACACACATTAAACCATCCATATATTGAACCGACCATTGAGTGACGATGTGATTCTGTTCCTTTCAGTTGTTTTCTTTTGAAACAACAAAAAATTTAGTGTAAACCGTTTTCTAAACAATTACAAACAATTACGGTCCCTCCTCAATAATAAGGCACCTTACCATAAGATCACGTGAATTATTGCCATTATCACTAAACGAAGGAAGTACATGCATATAATCATCACAGTACATGAAATGGAAATACTTCGAAGCACATAAAAACAGAATTCATCATGACAAGGTTGTAGCACAATGTTATATGTACACAAAACAACACTAATAAATTTAAACATTCTCACACAAGAAAAACCAAAAGACAACACATGTACGTGGTTCACCCAATCCATGGGCTACATCCACCAAAACTGTCCCTTCGTGTAATATTTATTCCATAACATATTACAAGCAGCAACGATTTTGTTGCCATCTTTTATATCGATTACAACTCGTGGAATCCTAATCAGGGAGTATATCTAAGCTTTTGAAACATTGTTTCTTATATATATAATCTTCTCATTTTGTTCTATAGAACAAATTTTAATGCAGTTGAAACCATAAGGTCATTGGCATCCGAATCATAGCTAGACATACCCAACCGAACATACATTGGTTATGAAGGAAAGTAGGCAATTAAATACTTACTCAAAACTTATTGGAAGGAACCAGGAATCAGTCCTTTAAATTTTATACCTATAACGAGGGCATACCTAAAGTCCCAAATCCAATGCGGCACAAGAACTTGTTTACAAAAAAAAAGTGGGGGGGGGGGGGGGCCTTCAAACCTTGGAACAACTCCAATGTATATAAGGGTTAAACAACTGGAATACCTAGAGCATAGTAAAAGGATTTATAACACAGGGAGAGGGTTCATTGACCCCATACATAGTTTATGAAATTTCAGGGCCTAAACACGAAGTTACGATCCAGGTCATGTTGGCAGCTATATAACGAGGAAGAGGCTCACAGCTAAGGGTGTCGTTGTGTTAAACCATAAGAAAATAAAGCACAAAAGGGGGATACAAGGTAGATGCCATATCAACACGCAACGGATTGTATAATAGGAATATGGCATTAAAGAACAACGCAGAGTTAAAAGATAAAAATCTGGATAAGCTTTCTCTCTCTTTTATACCCAATATACCCTCCAGTCCACACGCAGAGGTGACATAAGAACAACCTAGGTGTCCAATCGATCTGTAAACATGGTCAAAGATTATAGTTGAGGATCATAAAATAGGATCGGCTCCACACTCTAGTGATCGACGATTTTCGGCTATCTAGAGAGCTTAGAAACTGATGTTTTCCCACTATCCAATGCCGGTAATCCAACTTAGATCCCAAAAGGGTTACCCAATGTGCAAGGACAAAAATGCAACCATGGAATTTGCTGGTATCTCCTAGAAACAAAGCATGTATGAACTAGCTAAAACAAGATTTGTAGATCTTGAGACTGTTAAGCATGAATGCCTAACAAACTAGAAAAACAAGTTAACCCTGGGTCTTATCAGTGTTTTCAAGTTCTTGACGCTAATTACAACATCTCCAAAATCGACTTAACAAGGTGTGAGATGTGTTCTGAGTTGAGACACGCTGCGGAAAAATCTTAAATTCAGATGTGAATAAAAAAAAAATGCACTACCAGCATGGAAAGGAAGGAGTTCCAATCCACCGATCCACCGCTAGTAACAGAAAAAGGTAACCCTCAGATCTAAATCAAAACCAGAGAAGTTATACTACAGATTATTTTTTTGCAAAACTTAGGTAGCATCAACCATAATGAACAGTTAAGGGTTTCAGAGCACAAAACCTAGCACAGGAATGATACATAAATATTTACTTGATTTATTTAGCATTCAGCAGCCAAAACATAACCTGAGATGGAAGCACCTGTTCAAACACAAACCCGTCTTGCTCCAACTTCGCATTCAATCCCTTCTTCCTCCTTTCCACAAGGAAACACCCCATGAGATGTTGTGCTGTCCCCCTATTCTGTTTAGCCTTCCACGATAAAGGCGACTTCCCCTAATTTAAATCCGCCCGTAGAATAAATTACCGATACCCCCCTGCACCAGGGAGTGGCTGTCCTCCTCCTATCTCCCCCCTGAGCAAAACAGAGAGCTCCCCCTTTTCAAGACGTTCAGAGACTATTTTCAGGCAGCGCCCAAACAGCGCAAAGGTTTTCTTTCTTTGTCCCCTAAAATCGGTGACTAGGAATTATGGTAACGCCTTTCTCCCCGGCCATGGTGAGTCAAGAATTTTTAATGCCTCCCTAACCTTAGTTTATTAGCAATTAAATCCAAGGTTTGTAACACTTACGGGATCTAAGCGTTCTCAGTAAATGCCAACTTAAATACTTTCCTTAATCTATGCTTCCGAATAATTAATAAGAATGATGGTCCATCTTAAAGGTAAGCATAGCACTCCAGTGCTATGGGTAGGTGGTTCTACGGAGATTAGGTATATAAGTAGGAAGGTTCTTATATACCTAACACATGACATTTAGTTGGTTACTCCACTCCAATACATGTAATTTCAATTCACATATATCTTCCTTTTATAATCTAATTCTCCTTTTATATTATAATTCAAATATATGTTTAATGTCATAGTGTTCCGCTTTCCCCCTGATATAAGTACTTTCACCATTGTGTATAAAATCCCTTCATAGGTGTATATATATATATATATATATTCCATATACTCTTATGTATAACCTCTAGGTCTTCAATGCCTCCGGCTAAATGCGAGGTGGAAGAACCTCATTGGGGTGAGGGTTTTTATAATCTCACTTAAATATCTATTTGTTCGGCTTATAGTTAAAAGTCTCCTTTATGTGAAAGTTCCCCTATGACTGTGTCCTAGGTTAGCATGTCTGCAAGTACGTAAAATTTTCCAATTACCCGTGTGGAAAAATCTTATAAGCCGCTCAAGTTCGAGGTTGAGGGAAATGGTTGGTTCCCTCGTTGATATCACATTGATACCTAGTTACCATTTTTTTGACCTCCATGTTTTCCTCGGTTGCTTACTCTTTTTTAGTGCATTATTTCCTAGTCATTTAACTTGTGCGAAAGTGATTTTGTTCTCCTAAGTCCACTAGCTTAGGGAATTTTAATCACCTACTTAGTAAGGTCTTACCGGTAGGGCCTTGGCCTTGAGCTCCTCACCGGTAAAACAATATAATTACATCATACTATTTCAACAATGCTTAGGGAATATAAGGGGGACATTACATCCTCCCTCCCTTAAAAATAACACCGTCCTCGGTGTTCTTGTTTTCCATCCCATCTATCTTCTTCTCATGATGCTTCCCTTTTTGCTTCACCTTTTCCTTCCTGTTCTCTATTGATCCTTTATGTTTCTTCTCAAGATATTGTTGCTCAAGACCTGTAGTTTCCTGCAACAAGATCAGGTCTAGCCCAAGAAATTTATGTCACAATCACATCTCAACCTTATACATAAGCCATGGGTCCATTTGTTTATAAAAATCTGCAATTCCTGGCATCATATATCGAATTGTTTTCATAAGGAAATTTAAAAAGATAATTACTACCCTTTTACCGTTGGTTTTATCTCCAACTTTTGGATAATTATGTCGTCCTCTACCTGAGGAACCATTTCTTCACCTCACACATTAAGCATGTAACAGTCTCTTGGAAATTCATTTAACATGTTTTTACGTTTGTTATGTTTTCCAGACTCCCTTTGAGTTCTCTTCTCCATTCTGGTGTGGACTTACAGTAATTCTGAGGATACTCTCCTCAGTGACATCAAACAACGTCTTGTTTTTCAGATGTCGAAATTTTTGCCTAGGTCTTTTTGCCACACCATATGCCTAACACCAATGTGCTCACGCGGCAATCACTTGCCTAACACCATTGTGCTCCTGCAGCATATATGCCTAACACCAGTGTGCTCACCCGGAAATCACTTGCCTAACACCACGGTGCTCCCGCGGAAATTTTTTTTTGTTTGTATTAGTATAAATTTTAACCTTGATTATTGCAACACACACTCCTTGGTGCTTGCATCACTTTACTGTCTTTGTCCCAATTCGTGAATCGGCTACATGGTCAGTCAAAGCATTCATTGATAACCCAAAATTTCAATAATCAATTATTAGAGTTTCATAATTTGCATCGATATTTTTTTTTTAATCGCCATTCATGACTATATTTAACCTTGTAAATCATCTAGAAAATTACTCCTTACTCTTTTGTGAGTATTTGATTGCAACTTACATATGCAGGCGGATTTATATACCATTATGTACGTCGATTGTAGCAATGGTCATAATCTCGGTGAAGCCTGCAATGGTAGTGTGTAAACAACATCATCCACAGTTAGTCCTTGGTTGTTAAACTTGAGAGTTGACGGTAAAACATCACCCATAGTTAACTTCATTATCTATGGCAGCAAATATTTTCTAATAGTCCGCTCTGACCGATAGTGTTCCTGTCATGTTAGCATGTAACATTATACAGCATTCCTCAACTCATTTATTTTTTAACATCAATATCTTTAGATAATCAAATCCATATAAGCTATTTAAAAATGCCAACCTCAACATCGTCCAAGCAACAATAATGTTATCAAATTCCTAATGGTTTTAATCACAAGATTATGAACAAGATCCTTTAATCTAGCACTAGAATTCAATTCTAGGGTTCTTGCTAGAATCTAAAAATAGACATATGATAGCAATAAAATAGTCTATTTGGCTACTTGATAAATACCCAAAATGAAAATACCATCCATGGGATAATCAAAACATAGGATAGTTCGAGATCAAAACTCAATTCCATGCAACAAGGAACCAATCTAGAACATTCACCAATAAGAGCATGACTCTAAGAATTCATTTACTTAACAATTATGAAGCTGGTACTTGTAACTATACAGAAAACTTTTCAGTATGTATAACATCATTCACCAGTATCCACAATAGCCTTGGCGAGGTCGACACAGATCAAGATGTACATTCGCCATTCTATTTAAGGATTTTCAACACTCAATCCAATAATATCATGATTCATAAAGAGATGCAGTTTGACTTGTATTTATATTTGTCACTTTAGTGAACAAACCATAGGTTTTACGACACAAAACTTCAATACCTCTATTAATGGATTTATAACCACAAAAATCGTTATCAACTTTCAAACCTCCATTTTGCTACCGTGTCAAGAATGTGTCAAACATTCTTTAAGCATTAAATCAGATCCTTAGTATTCAATTCACAAGGGAGGAGACTAAGTGTCAAAAGAAAACTCACCAAGAATCAGATTCCAATTAATATAATTTCAGCAACAAATTCAGAATTGATACTTGATTAAATTTGGAAGCCAAATAAGTATTTCGATCTCAATGCTCAACCACAAGGTCAATGGTTTACATATATCAGCAGTCATTCCCAATGTTATCAACCAAATTTTCAATAGGCAATGAAATTGGATCTCAAACAAATGATACGAATGTTAAGTGCAAAGTTGTTTGGAGGACTCACGGCATTCACTTTCAATGCTCGATGATTTAGATACAAAGCAATTCTTAAACAATGTTAATGCCTAAAGAGATTACACAAGAAACAAACCTTTCAACGTAAGATAAGCTTAGTTTCAGATGTGTGACATGGTTGTCATCAAACCACCAAAAATGTTACGATGAGGAGATCAAGTAACCAATGATTATGTTAGTAACCTAGGCCATGATACTTGCATTTGGTTGTACATCATATTATTTAACGAGAATATTAGAATTGTTGAATAATCTCAAATATAGGACAGCAGATAATGTGACTCATTAGGTCTTTTAGGTAATTAGGTAACCCTTTAATGCTACCTTTTTAACAACACAAATCACTGTGTTTTACAATGTATCCTATCACAATCCACATGGAATTCTAAGAATCATACATCATGTCATCAACAACAATTTTGCTCCCCATTCATTATTATTATAGTAGAAGGTACTTTCACTGACCAAGAGTTTGTCTAATAAGACTCTCATACCTTACCAATAATTAAATTGTGCAGTTTTAAAACAAGGATGAAAACAATCGTATCAATCATTCATAAATCCTTTCAAAGGAAAATCAAAGAAAATAACTAGATATCTACGTACTTATGTTGTCGATTTACCATGGAAGTTGAAATGAAATAATGACCGTCCTTTGTGATCTGAGGAGATGTTCCTCCTTCTCCTGCACAACTACGAGGGAAATAAAAATTTGCGTTTGGTACAACTTAAGGTACCTAGATTGGCCGAACAATGTGAACTTGTTGATTTTCTACTATCACAGAGCAAAAGTTCAATAGTTAGTTAAGTCGAAATATGTGGAAGCATTTTAAGCCCAATAGGCCCGAGCGTTCAACTCTCGCTCTGATGCCATATGTAAAATACCCCTTATACCCCAATGCCCTTATGTGTGAAAATGAGGGTAAAATTTTTGTTTCACTGCTACTACAAATGAGTTAGCCATATTAGTGTCAGACTTTGCAACCCCAACTGCCATTCAATACAAATTATGCACTTTCAAAACGTCTTATAAACCTTTATACAACTACACAAACTGTTGTGAGTTCATATTAGCTAGGGAGATGTACCTGCAACATCATTAATCACTTATGACACACACAGATATGTAAATCATAATCTACAGTCAGATCTTTTACACATTTCCTTTTGTATCAATTCTTTAAGGTTTATCCTTTCTTGGTAAACATGACATCCTACCTATGCTGATCATAATACTAATTATGAACTTCATAGTGGAAAACCATACATGTAACAACCCCATGCAAACTATACGCTTCTGATAAAGAAAATCACATCAAACCTTAAGTCTTTGACACAACTGCAAGCCCATATTCGATTTTCGCTTTAGAGTTCATTCATGCTATCTGGATATATATAATGTAACAGTTCCTATAAAATAAGATAAAAGAAACACTTCAAGAAATATCCTTATGCATTTACATCTCTCTGAGACCCATTTAGAATATAACCTTTAATGAAAGTTTTACCTTCTGACCCTACATTGGTATGCCCTAAATTGTACTACAAATGAAAGTCATACTATAAACATCACATTTTTATGTTTCATAAGCATGATTTCCTCTTAAAAGAGTAATCTTTATATGCCGCTTCAGCTATCATTGGCAACGTACCCAAATTTTCTTTATCCATATTTCAAACATACAATGACTAGTGACCCTTTAGCAATCATAGGTTTCTTTTAAAATTCATGTGTTATTCCTCAAACAAAAATTTCCAATTCCTACTCATACGTGACATTACACTAATTAGGAAAACGATTATTGAACGTGTATCGTTCTTTTCAAAAACTGCATAAGTCAAAGTATATTAGACAAACCAGATGAGTGATCAGAACATATATCATGCCATCCATTGAGTGATGTAAGACACACATTAAACCAACCATATATTGAACTGACCATTGAGTGACGATGTGATTCTTTTCCTTTTAGTTGTTTTCTTTTGAAACAACAAAAAAGTTAGTCTAAACCGTTTTATAAACAATTACAAACAATTACAGTCCCTCCTCAATAGTAAGGCACCTTACCATAAGCTCACGTGAATTATTGCCATTATCACTAAACAGAGGAAGTACATGCATATAATCATCACAGTACATGAAATGGAAATACTTCAAAGCACATAAAACCAGAATTCATCATGACAAGGTTGCAGCACAATGTTATATGTACACAAAACAACACTGATAAATTTAAACATTCTCACACAAGAAAAACCAAAAGACAACACATGTACATGGTTCACCCAATCCATGGGCTATGTCCGCCAAAATTGTCCCTTCGTGTAATATTTATTCCATAACATATTACAAGCAACAACAATTTTGTTGCCATATTTTATCTCGATTACAACTCGTGGACTCCTTCTCAAGGAGTATATCTAAGCTGTTGAAACACTGTTTCTTATATATATAATCTTCTCATTTTGTTCTATAGAACAAATTTTAATGCAGTTGAAACCATAAGGTCATTGGCAACCGACTCATAGCTTGACATACCCAACTGAACATACATTGGTTATGAAGGAAAGTAGGCAATGAAATACTTACTAAAAACTTATTGGAAGGAACCAGGAATCAGTCCTTTAAAGTTTATACCTATAATGAGGGCATACCTAAAGTCCCAAATCCAATGTGGCACAAGAACTTGTTTACAAAAAAAAACGGGGGGGGGGAGGGGGTCGTACAAACCCTGGAACAACTCCAACGTATATAAGGGTCAAACAACCAGAATACCTAGAGCATAGTAAAAGGGTTTATAACACAGGCAGAGGGTTCATCGACCTCATACACAATTTATGAAATTTCAGGGCCTAAACACGAAGTTACGATCCAGGTCGTGTTGGCAGCTATATAACAAGGAAGAGGTTCACAACTAAGGGTGTCATTGTGTTAAACCATAAGCAAATAAAGCACAAAAGGGGGATACAAGGTAGATGCCATATCAACACGCAACATATTATATAATATGAATCTCGCATTAAAGAACAACGCAGAGTTAAAAGATAAAAATCTGGATAAGCTTTCTCTCTCTTTTATACCCAGTATACCCTCCAGTCCACACGTAGAGGTGACATAAGAACAACCTGGGTATCCAATCGACATGTAAACATGGTCAAACAGTATAGTTGAGGATCATAAAATCGGATCGGATCCACACCCTAGTGATCGACAATTTCCGGCTATCCAGAGATCTTAACAACTGATGTTTTCCCACTATCCAATGCCGGTAATCCAACTCAGATCCCAAAATCATTACCCAATGTGCAAGGACAAAAATGAAACCATGGAATTTGCTAGTATCTCCTAGAAACAAAGCATGTATGAACTAGCTAAAACAAGATTCATAGATGTTGAGACTGTTAAGCATGAATGCCTAACAAACTGGAAAAACAAGTTAACCCTAGGTCTTATCAGTGTTTTCTAGTTCTTGACCCTAATTACAACATCTCCAAAATTGACTTAACAAGGTGTGAGACGTGTTATGGGTTGAGACATGCTGCGGAAAAATCTTAAATTTAGATATTAATAAAAAAACAATGCACTCCCAGCATGGAAAGGAAGGAGTTCTGATCCACAATCCACCACTAGTAAGAGAAAAAGGTAATGGTCAGATCTAAATCAAAACCAGAGAAGTTATACTACAGATTATTTTTTGGCAAAACTCAGGTAGCACCAACCATAATGAACAGTTAAGGGTTTCAGAGAACAAAACCCAGCACAGGAATGATACATAAATATTTACTTGATTTATTTAGCATTCGGCAGCCAAAACATAACCTGAGATGGAAGCACCTGTTCAAACGCAAACCCGTCTTGCTCCAACTTCACATTCAATCCCTTCTTCCTCCTTTCCACAAGGAAACACCCCATGAGATATCGTGCTCTCCCACTCTTCAGTTTAGCCGGCCACAATAAAGGTGACTTCCCCTAATTTAAATCCGCCCGTAGAATAAATTACCGATATTCCCCTGCACTAAGGAGTGGTTGTCCTCCTCCTATCTCCCCCCCGAGCACAACAGAGAGCTCCCCCTTTTCAAGACACGCAGAGACTATTTTCAGGCAACGCCCAAACAGCGTAGAGGTTTTCTTTCTCTGTCCCCTAAAATCAGTGACCAGGAATTATGGTAACACCAAAATCAGTGACCAGGAATTATGGTAATGCCTTTCTCCCCGGCCATGGTGAGTCAGGCATTTTTAATGCCTCCCTAACCTCAGTTTCTCAGCAATTTATAAAGCCAAGGTTTGTAACACTTCTGGGATCTAAGCGTTCTCAGTAAATGCCAACTTAAATACTTTCCTTAATATATGCTTTTGAATAATTAATAAGAATGACGGTCCATCTTAAAGGTAAGCATAGCACTCCAGCGCTATGGGCAGGTGGTTCTACGGAGATTAGGTATATAAGTAAGAAGGTTCTTATATACGTAACACATGACATTTAGTTGGCTACTCCAC
>LPNX010968421.1:15951-35971 GCA_001517045.1 Pseudotsuga menziesii | reverse complement strand
GAAAATCACTTTCTCTTAGAGTGTATGCTTACACCCACTTTATATCTGAGTTTCATAGTATTTGCTACAATACAAACCTTTATAACCTCCTAACTTTCCAAAACTATAATGAGCTTGGAAAGCTTCTTGGCAAGCTTTTTGAGCACATGAACAAGATTTTAAAGTAAACCAAGTATTCCCTTCTTAAGGCCCGATAGACCAAAGTTGTCTCAGTGGATGTTAATAATAATCGTCGTCATCATCGTCATCATTGTTGTCGTTGTCGTCTTCGTCATCAACATCGTCATGGTCGTCGTCGTCGTCCTCCTCCTTAATAAATTAACCATGCCTACCATGAACACAATGATCCATAGTCAACATAGATGCAATGGTGAGATGATTAACAAATTAATTACAAAAATATACTATTTATATATCATAAAATGGTATATAACATTGTTTTACTTATAGGCCAATGGTCCTTTCTATCATGACTCATACGAATTGAATGTTATCACATAGCACGTAAGGTGTTAATACACATTTACTTCATACAAAGGGAAAACATGATTTAAGTTTAAGGACTAAAGGTTGTAGGGAGATCCCTAACGACCATACTTGTAATAATCCTTAACATAACACTACCCATTTATGGATTCCACTACCAGGTGAAGGCCAGCTCATGGTAAGTGAAAGGATGCGCAACATCTGTTCAATCGGCTTCCACCTAGACTGTGCATTAAAATGTGGTATGATTCCTTGTAAAAAGTGAAAAGGGGCTTCCAATATCGAGTTTAATACTATGAGTTTCATTTTTTCATTTGTGAGGAGCTCTGTGCAATGAGGGTTTTGGAGCCAAGCTCCACCTCTTGGCCCTGCTGCATTGTTTGGACCTCTTAACTTGTTTCATGGCCAACAATGGTTGTGATATTGTGTATGATATTTACACACAATCTCCACCACTTACTCTAGGTAAATGATGTATTGCTCAGTTTCTTTTTATATTCTTTCTTCTAGTTAAGCATTCATGATTGAATATATTTTGTTCTAATATAGTTCATGGGTTGTATTACATGTATATACATGGCATTGCAGGGCTTGAATGATGGGTGAAAGAAAACATGGTGGGATCACTTGGTACTCCCACCCGGTAAGCTCAAGACTACAGGATTTTTCCCCCATCCATGCTTGATTTGGTTTAATTTTTCTTAGCACACTTGTGTTGTGACTTATAAATAACTAGCAACAACCATATTATTAAGATTAATATGTTCGGAATACGCAAAGAGACATATATTTGACATATTGATACTGTTTTTTTCCTAAAGTATGTGTCAATTATTTGTATCCGATAATAATCTAATATACCAACCACTTAAATTGTGGTTGTTAAGCTCATAGTAGTATCTTCATTGGAATTAAGCAAACGCTTGTATCCAATAGTTAATTTAAAAAGTTAATATAATGTTATGCTAGATGGAGTTTCACAATCACATGAGATGCGCATTACGATGCCACTAAGTACAGTCGTCATATGAGTTCAAAGGATTTTGTTAGGAGTTCTGAGGATTTTATCAGGAGTTCGACTGTCACATGAATTCCACATTACTTCAACTCCTAGATGTAAAATGTAGTTTCAATAAACCTCCTGCACATTCGTTAAACTAATAGTTATCTAATATAACTGTGATTAGAGCTGAAGTTAAGTTAATACTTGTAGAATAATTGGAATTAAGTTAATAGTTGTATCTAATAGTTAATGTAAAAGATAATTAGATATGGTCATGATTGGAGTTGAAGTTAAGCTAATAGTTGTACACTTAATGGAGTTAAGCTCATAGTTGTATCTAATAATCGAATAGTTGAAGTTGAAGTTTAAAATTTTCCATCTATCATGAAACATTTTGGATGACCCCATAGAATAAATTTGGACAATACACTTAGTCTCATTCTTGTCCTTAGATGAAAAAACATAGATAGTAGTCCACACCAAAATTCTAAGATATATACATTTATCGGCCTAAATATGCAAGGAGAATTTACAAATAGAATTGGATTATAATATTGAAGTTTCATTTTATTTCAAAGCTTGAAAATTTAGATTTTAGGTATTTATTAGCTTATAACTTGAAAATGATGTATTGCACTCATTGTTTGTTGATATTTTGAAAAATAGTTTAATATTCAATATGCAATATATTTGTTAAGAAGAGTTAAAGATAGTTTTTAACTTAAAACTTCATTATAAAAAATTAGTTTTTTAATTAAAGCTTCATTACTAAAGAGTTGATTTTTCATCAAAACTTCATTTTTGAAGTTCATAATTAGACATAGAATGTTCTTTGATGGGGATTTAAAAACCAAAAACATAAAAAAAGTATGACGGACAAAAATAAATCCAAATTCCTGGGATTCATCAGTCAATATTCAAAGATTGGATTTGAAAAGGCAATGAATGAGATTTGAAATTAAATCATTAAGAAATTTGGCAACAAATAAGGAGAAGACTAGTGTTCCAGTTAAAGGTAAATTGTTGCATTTAAGGGAGAACTAAGTTTACTAGCTCACCATTAAGTTGCCACGTCAAATATCAAACAATTCTTTCAAATCACATGAGTTTTACCACCAACTTGTTGCAGAAAGAAAGTAGATTATTCAACTATTATATCATCATTCTCCGCTAGCAAATACAAACAAACCACATTACAAAGAGTAGAATTTGAAAATTTCCGTAAGATCGAAGATCGCTACTGTATTATCGTTTTATCAAAACAATATTAGTTTTCCTATAATTAGTATTTTGGGATTAGTGAAAAATTCAAAGCCCAAAAACCTTAATGATATGTGTCATTGTCAAGGGGTCGTTATAAAGGAGATTACTACGAAAAAAGTAATGAATTTGAAGATGTGCCAAATTGTTGTGTTATCACACCATGTAGAGAGTATGCTGCATCAAATTATATATACTGATGGAAGTGAATGAATGTGGATATAAAAATCACGTTATTCAGAGTTTATTCCACTTGTTTGCAGCATGGATCACGTAGGTAATTAAATAATTTTTGGAACGTGAAGTAACAATCACAATTTCGTGTGATAAAGGATAACAAGGACTACGATGAATTCGCTAGAGAAGAAGAGATTGAAAATACCTCAACATCACCGGAACTAATCACCATTATCCTTCAAATAAAAGGACACATTTAAGACTGAAACAATTATGAAGCCAAAAATCATGAAAGAAAAGTGTTAGATCTGCAACTTCACATCACTCTACAAGATCTTGTAAAGAAATCAAAGATTATTGGACAATCTTCAAATCGAAATGCCATCGTGTCATCATACCAAGAGGCCATTCCGTCACCAAAACATTTGTTTTGAACTAAATTTTGGCGAGAGATCACAACGTTTATGTATCACATGATATTTAATATTTAATTTGCTTATGGATCCTAACCTCCTTTAAAAATACTCAAAACATAATTAATATATATATGGAAAACCTAAACAATTCATGCGAACTGCATATTAGCTAGATGCTCAACTGTCACATGGAGGATTTTATTAGGAGTTTGGAGGAGTTTATTAAGAGATTGAATGATTTTATTAGGAGTTCGACTTTACATCACTACACATTAGCTAGACCCCTAGATGTCAAATGCAGTTAAACTAAGCCTTAAGCAATTAGACTTGAAGTTATGCTAATAGTTGTAGAATCATTAGAGTTAAACTAATTGTTGTATTTAATAGTTATCCAATATGACCATGATTAGAGTTGAAATTAAGCTAATATTTGTAGAATAATCGGAGTTAAGCTAATAGTTGTATCTCATTGTTAATTTAAAAATTAAAATATCAACAATTGTAATTCAAGTAAAAGTGATGATTAGAGTTGAAGTTAATCTAATATTTGTATCATCAATGGATTTAAGCTCATAGTTGTATCTAATAATTGAATAGTTTAAGTTTAAGCTTAATTTTTTCCAAATATCATGAACTGTACTTATCAGATGTTAACTAAGTTGTTTATTTTTTTTTGAAATTATTAATTATGAATTTTTGGACGACGCCCATAGAATCAATATGGACATTACAGTTGTCTTATTCTTTTCCGTAGATGAAAAAGAATATATGGTAGTCCACCCCAAAATTCTAAGATAAATATGCCAATTGATGCAATTATCGATGCAACGAGATGCATGAGTTTATTAAGAGTTTGGATGAATTTATTAGGAGTTCGAACGTTTTTATTAGGAGTTTGACTTTTACATGACTGCACATTAGCTAGACTCCTAGATGCCAAATGCAGTTGGACTAAGCCTTATGTGATTAGAGTTGAAGTTAAAAGCTAATAGTTGTAGAATCATTGGAGTTAATCTAATAGTTATCTAGTATAATTGTGATTAGAGTTGAAGTTAAGCTAATAGTTCGAGAATCATTGGAGTTAAGCTAATAGTTGTATCTAATAATTGATGGAGTTAAGCTCATAGTTGTATCTTATAATTGAATAATTGAAGATTAATTTTTATTTTTACAACTATCACTAACTATACTTATCACATGTTAATTAAGCTATTTGTTTTAATTTATTAATTATTAATTTTAAGCGATGTCTATAGAATCAATATTGACAGTACACTTGTCTCATTTTCATTTAGTTTTGGACGATACCCATAGAATCAATATGGACAGTACACTTGTTTTATTCTCATCTGTAGATGATAAACCATAGATAATAGTCCACCCCAAAATTCTAACATATATACGCATATCAACCTAATTATGGACAACCTCTTTTGGATACGACTCTTAATCCTATATGTTGTTGAAAGGGACCACATGGTCGATGCCGTAAGAAATAGAGCTTGAAGTGTTTATGTAGACGCCCACTTCGTTTCTTATTTTTAATGAATAAATGGTTATAATCCTTCACGACTATCTCATGGGTATTAACCCCAAAAAGAATATGTGCATTTTTATCTTGTTTCTTAATATGGAACGACTTAGTGTCGATTTCTATAGAGTGGATATGGTAGAATACTTGATCCCAACACATTCATTCTCTCTATTGGTAGAATGATTATTTCCTTTAGTAGATCTCTTTATATATATAAATATTAAATTAGTTTAGTTCTGTTTAAATGTCTTGTAACGTATATCTACTTTATATATGTGTGAATGATTTAATTTATGTATAAGATTAGAATTCAAAACCCTAGGGGTTTTGATCGTGTAGGACAGAATATGTATGGAATATTTCTTAAATAGGGAATTGTATAAGAGTTTTAATAATATGAAATATTTTGAAACAGTAAGGGTTTGAACCGAATACAAAATATATTATACATAAACTAAACGATATAGACATGTGTTATAATCAAATACAAATGTATAGAGTCTAACATGTATGCAATTGTTTAATGTGTGAGTTACAATGTATTTGTTTTATATATAAATAGTATTTGTATGGAAGAGTGGTTATACCCTTAGATTTAAACTATGTTTATACATTATGGTTCAATTGTTTATGGAGAAGTTTTCCAACCTGTATGCAATACTTGTGTTATTTGCTTATATTACATATTATTTATTCATGTTTAAAATGGGCATCGATCCTAGATTATGTTTTGTTATATATATATGGAATCAACACGAGGTTTAAAGTATTGTTCGAGAGAAAAATACTTTTCCATCATGTTTTTGTTTATATAATGGAGTTTTCTTTTAACTTGTATTGTTATTTAACCTAATGGTTAAGAGCATGTGTTTCCTCTTAGGAGGTCACGGGTTCAAATGCAGAGGGGGGTAGTGTATGTACACCTTTGTAGACTTTAGCAGTTAAATCGCTGCGCAGAGGGGGGTCCCTTGTCCCACAAACAAGGGGGTCTCATACACCAATTTGGTGTCTCGCTTGGTGGTGACCTTAAAAATAGATTATTATTATTATTATTTAGTATTTGTATGGCTTATTTTTAATCATTATTTGCTTATATTACATATTATTTATTCATGTTTAAAATGGGCATTAATCCTAGATTATGTTTTGTAATATATATATATATATATATATATATATATATATATAATATGGCATCAACATGGAGTTTTTAAGGTATTGTTCGAGAGAAAAATACTTTCCCCTTCATGTTTTTGTTTATTCAATAGAGTTTTCTTCTAACTTGTAGTTGTTATTTAAAACATTATTAGTTGTAGAAGTATTTGTATGGCTTATTTTTAATCCTTAACAATATTAAAATTGTAACATCTTGTTTTCTTTTAGACTTTTTAAGATTATTATAGCTATTCTTTGGGGGCATTCGATGACGAATAACTCAACTTTTTATTATTTTGAGATCTAGAATATTTATATGGACGTATTTTTTAGGGCATTCGGTTTCAAATGACCTGGACATGTGTGAAACAATTCATTATTGAAGAGATATGACCTAAGAAAATTTATCTGACAAATGGATTATATGATGAGTAAATTATGATTATGAAAACAATGTCGACATTTGGTCAATTATGAATGCAATTATATTATGATTTTAATTGTGAATGAAAAAACATGTGAATTTATCAGCAATGATTTAATGTTGTATATGTTTATAATAATGAATGGTTGAAAAAATTTATGTGATATCTAGCATATATACTCTGATGGTGTGTCGAGTCTGACAAGAAAGGAAGGTACATGATACACAAGAAAGCATCAGTATGCAAAGAATCTAACTGAGTCGATGACTATGGCAGGTGGTATCAATCTTGTTTATAATATGATTAAGTTGTGTTATGTATGATGCATTTCCATGCATGGACCCTCGATGAGTTAGGAAACCTCGACAATTGGGGTTGATTTGATGTATAATATTATAGTTGAAATCTTGTATATAAGATTTGATGCACAAGTTGTTTTATGTGCAAGTGATGGGATTACGATTGAAAATTCACCCACATCAAGTGACGTGGCTAGAAAATTACATGTGTAAGTCTAGTAAACAAGAGGCGCGGTGAGATTTGAATAGAGTGAGAAAAACTCCAACTCATTAGATGCGCGTTCAGTGAGAGTATGCCGTGAGTTGGTCACTCACAAAGATTATACTGGGAGGTGTACAATAAGGATTTGACCGTATTCCCCAGGAACCACCTGGATCTTCCCAAGGTAAGGGAACTAAGGTAACATTAGCTCAGTCGTCATAACCCACTACTCACCTGTGGAAATTATTGGAAGGGCATGCAAGGAGCATAACACCTTGATAGTCATGGCCACAACAAGAATGCAATAGTAATCAACATCTATTTGAATTGAGGGAAATAAAAAATTGATCATAAAGAACTTTGGTAAATTATGATATGTCAAATTAAATTATAATGAATAAATAAATAAACAAACAAATAAATAAGGATAAATAAATAAATACATAAACAAATGAATGGAGTTAAATCTAATTACAAAATAAAATAAAAATAAATAAATCCTAACTAATGGGAAAACAGTAGATAACCTAAGATAACTAAAATAAGGCCGATTAAATAAATAAATAAATAAATAAAGAATGAGTTAAAAGTGAAAGTAGTGCATGGAATGCATTGTTATTAATGGAAAGGTTAATAAAAACGGAGGGAAAAGGAAGAACTAGGGATATTCTTCTTCTGTCTTGACATAATTTTGAGCACAAATCGATTTGGTGGCTCTAAGGTGACTGTGTAAGAGTGTGGTACAATACAATGTGAATGTGGTTGGGAGCCTCCCAACAACATCCTAGTGTTGTATTTATGTTGCTAGCCACGTATTTTCATCCTTGTGGGAGGAAACCGATGGGTTCACTATGATTGGAAATCCATCCCGAAATATGCAAAAAATATTTCAACAACAAAAAATTATCACAACAATAGAAAATATTGTGAAGTTCGCAGAAGCTAGCGGTGAGTATTTCGAAAAAAAATATAGCCTTTGACAACACTAGAAAATATCAACAATTTTACAAGTCAAATCTATAGTTGTAATTATGTTGTTTGTTTTTCTTGCAGTCACCTAAGTAAAATTCATTCGATTTAAATGGACAGTGTTTCTAAGTGTTTATAGTTGTAATAAGCACCTCTCGAATAATGTGTAGATATAATTATGTATATATGAAACAAGTCTGGTTTGGCTGTTTCCAAACAATTCACAAAGTATGCTAGTTAATTTGTCAAATGAATCATTGTGGATTGAATGTTATTAGGTTAAATAGTGATATTGAGTTAACTATAATGCATTGTTCTCGTTACCAATCCTCAAGGATATAGGCAAGATGGTTGATTGAGCTGCATGAAATACAACTTATCGGGTTGAAATCTTATGGTAAAAGCTTGATGTGGTATGTCTCTAGAAATTATTCGAGCGAATACAGTTTGAATCATTTAATTCAAGTTGGACATGAAATTTTAGGGTTTAAATATTACCTTGGGTTTGGTTAAAATGGAGATGAAACCCATTGGAATCAAACTAGGTATCGGTTGCACTTTCCTATGCTTTTCCACCTTATAGAATTAATCCATGTGAAATTAAATAATTATGACATGATCCACCAAACTTGTTATACTCCCTGTATTTTAGAAAAAATTGGATTGATGTCTCAATGGTTTTTTATCGGTATTTCTCCCATATCTGAATGCTAGGTGAGGAAAAATTACCTTTTCGGTGAGAATATTAGCACCTGATAGCTTAAACTGCTAACATAAGATAAATGTTAGATCTGTACTGAAGGAGAAAATAAAGAATCGTGTGATCTTTGCATAAGTAAAATCTCATTTTTAAACGAATTATTAATTTTGTGGCATGAAGATTGATTATGTGTTACTAGGAGTAACATTGCTAATTGAAAAATGGTGAAATTATATGCATTAAATTGATTTCGTAGTAACATATTATTAACACCTCCCTGGGTAGTAGTCTGCTACTTTATAGTCATTGGCTGTGGTTTCAGTTATGGATAAGTGAAGACTAAGTCATCGAAATGTAATTTCTGTGATACCTTTTTTATATATTAAATATATAAGATCTTTTTTTATGAAGAAAAAATATTATTAACACCTCCCAATTGTGTTTTTGTGTTATAAAGGTAACCTCAAATAATATCTCCGTGCACTCACATGTTGTAAATTTCAAAAGGGATTGTTACGGTGGTCGTATGTCTTACCTAACCATTTAGTATCTAACTTATGGTCATATTTGTAATATGCTACCAAATACAGCCTTAGACTGACATACTCCCTAAACCATGAAATGGGTGGCATCTGACTTATAAAGTATCTAGGTATGAAGAGTTACATGTGCATATTGCACACGAAAAAATTCTATACAATCGATGGATATTAATATTATTACATCCACAATAACGATTAAACCTTATATTGTCGTCTAACATGATACGATGAAACACAAACGTCACTTTTAAGTATTTACTAACCTCATGCGTTGATTTGCATGATTAAAGATTGTGCACACAACCAATATCCCTTAATCGTACGCCAATGTGTCTCTCCTTTTCTATCGTGGATGTGCGTCTTCTCTGCCAGCGTGTCTGAGTATTCTCTGCCAGCGTGACTAAGTCTTCTCTTTCAGTGTACATCTCTATATGGGTCGGTAGGAGGACTCGTGTTGTCTATAAAACCTATCCTAAACTGTTGATTAAATACCAGATTAACTAAAACATAGCAAAAAATTAAGTGACACTTGGATTTTGTAAATGACTCTAAGTTTATCCCATTTACCACATTTCTTGGATGGCGACATATGTGAAACTGCTTTTGTAAAATAGTGTTAAACAACACAATTAACATTTATTAAATTATATATGTGTAATTTAATGCTATTCATTCTTGTAAACATGTATATGTATTTTAATATATATAATTAATTATATGATTTTTTTTTAAATTTAACTAGAGTTAAAATTATTTAACACTATGTCCTCTCTTAAATTCTACTTGGAGAGTTAAAACATATTTGTAATATATATATATATTAAATGATTGGAAATATAATTATGTAATGCTATGCACTCTTTTTAAATTTACTTGAAGAGGTAACATAACGAGGAAGTTTAAAACAAGTTAATATTTGATTCTATGATTTTTATTAAATTACTTGACTATGTAATTTGAATGATCTAGATAATATATACTACCATTTAGATGTTAGTCGTAATAATTAATTTGAAATTGCAACTTGAAGTAGATAGATAGTATTTATATGAAGTATAATAGGAATGTAATGGGTTGGACTTGGAAAAAGATGGAGATGATCATAATGTACTCCTTTGAGGCTTTTTAGGGTTTCTAGGGTTTTAGATTTTTTAGCAAGTCATTATTGTCGTTGACATCCCCGATTATCAGAACATACTCCATGAGTTATTGTATCTGCCATCTTGGATGATTGCATTTAAACGTGATCATCAGGATCGTACCTACACTTTTGATCTTGTGATTTGGTTTATCAACTTGGCTATCTCTGGGAGTGACACGACTCTCGGCTCTCCTGGATGACGTTAAGAGCGATAAAACACTTGGCCCAAACCCCACCAACTATCTGCGATGGAGTTAAGGTGCCTCGGGGAAAGAATGCAGGGTTTATTGATTTGGTTCCGCTCGATAGTTCTGTTTTGTCGTTTGGGGAGGCTGTTGGAGTGGGAGAGTTTGCTCCGTCGAATGGTGTTGACATGAAACTTGACTTCAACTTACCTATGGTTGATGGTTTTCATGGTCTCTTGGGTCATACTATTCCGGTATCATCCAATTTTTTGACTACCGAGTCGAGAAGGGGTAATGTGGATACTTTGGTGCCCATTGAGGACCTGTCGTTTAATGCTGAGCAGGAATTTTTCGATTCAAGATTTAAGGAGAGTTTAAGGGAGAGATTTCTGTGAATTTACCTGGTAAAGAATGTGTTTCTCTGGAGGTTGTTAACCGTTTGAAGCGGCCTGGGAAAATTATTAGGAAAGGCAAACCCGCGACGATGGTTGTCGACGAGGATGTATGTCTGAATGACATTATTCTGACTAACGGCACTACTCTGGTGGGAAGATTTGGCAGACAGAAGATTAGTGCTGATGGTGTTAAAAATTGGGTTGCTGGTGCATGGAACGACCAAATTAGTATGTGCCCGGACGTTTTCATCCTGCCGCGCGGGTGGATTTCTTTCAAGTTTCTTTCTGAAGAAGATGCGGCCATTATTATCATTGGTTTCTCGAGATGGCAGAAATCCGCTCTGATGCTGAAGAGATGTCACCATTATTCGACCTGAGAGTGGAAAGGTATGATCTCATTCCTATATGGGTTAAGTTACTAAACCCGCCTTTTGAATACTGGTCAGTCGAATTCTTCAAACTGATCAGCAACACCTTAGGTACATTCTTGGAGGCTGACCTTTCATTTCTTGATATAGGTGTATGCTTTCTAGGTAAAGTGTTGGTTCTACTTGATCTTAGGAATGGTTTAGTGAAGGATATCTTGATAAAGAAGGGGCGTTATGAGTTCCATCAGCCTTTAGATTATCTTGGCATTCATTTTCGCTGTAATAGATGCCATGTCTATGGCCATTTAGTCCCTGAATGCTCTTTACCATTTTCTAAAGCTGGTAATTCTGCCTCTGCTCCAAAACCTAAATCCTATTGGAGGATTAAGAAACCTGTTATTGTCTTGGAAAGTGATAATTCCGTTTCGGATGAGGTTCTGGTGGAAAATTTGATGGGTGTAGATTTGGTTTCGGATGTTGTTCAGATTGTGGATTCATTGAAACCTCTCAGTTTCTCAGTTTCTGATCCCAGTTTACTTTTGGATAACATTAGGATTAAGAACCCTGCTGTTGTCTTGGAAACTGATAATTCTGCCTCAGATGAGGTTTCGGTGGAAGATTTGATGGGTGTAGATTCAGTTTTGGATGTTGTTCAGATTATGGATTCATTGAAACCTCTCAATTTCTCTGTTTCTGATCCCATATTACTTTTGGATAACCTTATGATTCCTGGTGATGGGATTTCAAGAGAGACAAGAAGGACTCTTTCTCCTGTGGGGAATTCAGGGAATTTAGGGTTTGTTTCCCCTGAAAAATGTAATAAACCTTTTGAAGGCTATTTCTTACGGTCGTGTGCTAAGGGTAATTCTGCAAGCTTTTTTGATGGGGGTTTGATAGGGCATGATATTCCATGTATTGATCTTGGAGGGGTTCATAAGATGTTGATTCCCAATGATAAGTTTGTACTTGGGGAACTTAGAGCTGTGCATTCCCCTTTGGGTGATTGCTAATGATTACTATGACCCTCAATTGTAGAGGGTTGGCTAGTTTTCCCAAAAAACTAGCGGTCCTTAGGTTGATTGATGAACATATAGTTGACATTTTATTCTTACAAGAAACTATGTGTGGTGGTGAGTTGTTAGTTTCTGAGATGGAATCTATGAATCATGGATGGAAGTTTTTGTATGTGGACTCTAAAGGTAAATCTGGGGGTTCACTACTTTGTTGGAAAATGCATCATTTTCATTTGATTGATGCTTAGGCTTTTGGTTATGGACTTTGCGCCATGCTGCACTCTGTTGAACTTAAAATGACTATTGTCTGTCTTGATCTGTATGGACCTTATGTGGACAGAGAATTATTCTGGATTAATATTTTCAAAATGGAGGGTTTGATGAGTTCTAAATTGATTCTGGGTGGTGATTTGAATTTTTCTGTTGGTTTATTGGAGATTTGGGGTGATAAGGCTAGAGTTGATAACCTATCTGATTTCTTTATCAGACAGATGGAAATTGCTTCACTTGTGGATTTAGCCCCAACAATTCTGCTTCCTACCTGGAATAACCAGAGGGTTGGGTGTGAGAACATTTGTAAGAGATTAGATAGGATCCTTCTTTCTTCTGATTTTCTGGATTGTGATCTGCATTTCAGACAATGGATTGGTAGTGGAGGGGATTCAGACCATAATCCTTTCTTTATACAATTCCTGACTAAAGAAGCTAGACCGCGTGGTCCTTTTAAATTTAATGCTTTCTGGTTGGAGGATGAGGACTTTGTTTTCCTTTTAAAATCTACCTGGATAGTTTTCTCTGATAACCTTGAGATGTCCCCTGCTGCTCACTTTGCCTTAAATCTTAAGAAAATTAAAGAAGTGTCTATCTCTTGGTCAGTTGCAAAGAAACTACTGGAGAATAAGGACTTAGTGGATATTGAATTCTTATTGGCCGATTTTCATAAGATGGGACTAGGTTTTGCTTCTGAGGTGGTTAAATCTTCCCTGGTTGATTTGGAATCACGTAAGAGGAAAATTTACTAGATCGTGAAAAGGAGGCCAGATTGAAAAGTAGAGCTTTATGGCTTTTATGTGGGGATGAAAATACCCCTTTTTTCCATAAGTATGCTGATAATAGGAAATTCATTAACTCTATTTGGAAATTAGCTGATGATGATGGAAATATGGTGGAAGGCTTTGAGGATTTTGTAGTAGCTGGGGTAAAACACTTTGAGACCTTATTTCAGGAGGGGAGTAATCTCCATTTGCCCGAAGTTGTTAAGAGTGATGGGTTCTTTCCCACTTCCATAACTGAGGAAGAGACTGAAGCTCATAAAACATGTTACTTTACAGGAAATCAAATCTATTCTTACTTTAAGCAAGAATGATAAGAGTCCTGGTCTGGATGGACTACCTATAGAGGTTTATCGAGCTCTTTTTTATGTTATGGGTCTAGATTTATTACGTGTGATCGAAGATTCAAGAAAATCTAGTAAAATTCCAGCTATTTTTAATTCCACTTTTCTTGTTATGATCCCTAAGACTGATCTTCCTACTTGTTTCGAGGACTTCGGGCCTATTTCTTTGTGTAACTTCTGCTACAAAATCATTGGTAAGATTATTTCTACTCACATCAGGCATCTGTTGGGTTGTTATATTTCATGTGAACAGTTTGGTTTTTTACCTGGCAGACATATAGATGATGCGGTGGGTGTCATTCAGGAGGGTTTACATACCATTCATGGTAAACATTTAAAATCAGTGATCCTTAAAATTGACTTGTCTAAAGCCTATGATAGAGTTAGTTGGACTTATCTGAGGGTTCTTTTGTCCAAAATGGGTTTTTCTGGTTTATTCATTTCCTGGGTTATGAGTAGCTTAACTTCGGTCTCCTTTGTTGTTCTTATAAATGGAGCAGCATCATATTTTTTTTAAGCTGGAAGGGGCTTAAGATAGGGTTTCCCTTTGGCATCTTTAGTTTTTCTGATTATTACCAAAGGACTGAGTAGAGATCTTTATTGTGCCAAAGATGATGGGATTTTTCGTGGTATACCTTTTGGAAATGAAATTTCCTTAACTCATGTACTTTTTGTGGATGATGTTATCATGTTCACTGATGGATCAGAACAATCTTTATCTTCTCTGTATGAGATCTTATTGACTTATTGTAAAGCCTCTAGTATGCAAATTAATGAAAAAAAGTCTGCTTTATATCATTCTGGTCTGGATGAATATGAGATCATTACTATACAAAATATTTTTCATTTCCTGTGTTACCTCTTGTGACTCGTATGAAGTATCTTGGTGTCTTTCTTAAACCGTGTAGATATGTTTTGAAGGATTGGGACTGGCTTATTACAAAAGTGGAAAAAAGGATTCTGAACTGGAGTTTTCACTGGTTAACAAAGGGAGGTAAGCTTATGTTGGTTAAAGTAGTTCTTGAAGCCATCCTCATTTACTAGATGCATTTCTGGATCCCTGTGGGGGTCATTAAGAAAATTTGAAAGTTACGTTTTAGATTCTTGTAGTTTGAACATAAGGACTCTGCTGGTCTCCCTTGGACTTCATGGAAAAATTTGGCCTGCCCTAAATCTCTAGGTGGTTGGGGACTCAAAATCCTGGTAGTTTTTTCTAAAGCCCTAGCAGCCAAGAGTGTATGGAATATTATTGCAGGTTCGGGTCTTTGGGTTTAGATTGCAGTTCATAAATATGTTCATTCTCTATCTATTCTGGAATGGATCCAAGTGCCTGATAAGAAGAAAAAGAATATCTCAATTTGCTGGAAAGTTGTTTTATGGGATTTTGACATTATTGGTAATAACCTTGTTTGGAAGGTTGGTAATGGTGCTGATTTGAGGATTGGTATTGATCCTTGGGTAGGCTGTAAATGGCGACATCATTTACCTACTTTACTGCTTGATAAATTGCATTTTGTTGGCATTTTCTTTCTTAAAGATATTGGATGCACTGGTTTGACTCTACTGAGTGAACAAGGATGGTTTAATGCAAACATTCTTGGTTTATCCAATTTTCAAGATGTATTATGCTGGAATGGTTATCTAGCCATTCTTAAATCTAGTCATGTTAGAATTTCTAACAATGCTGACATACTTGTTTGGAATCCTTCCAAAATTGGTAAATAACACTCCAAAAGCAGGTTATTTACATTTGCTTCAGGACAGGATTGGTCTGGAACTATCCTGGTGGTGGAAAGTTATGTGGAAACTTAAGTGCCCCTTAAAATCTAAAATCTTTTGCTGGTTTCTTTTTTCTGGAAAGGCACTCACTTGGGATGTCTTGGTTAAAAGAGGTTTTGAAAGACCCGACATATGTTACTTGTGTAAAATGGAGGTTGAAACTAATTTTCATCTAGGGGTGAACTGCCCTTTCACTAAGAGTGTTTGGCTTGATATTGAAGATAAATTAAATTTCAGGAATCTATGGTATGGGGTTTTAGTGACAGTCTGTTCGAAGAACTGGTGTCTTAATATGCAAGTTAGGCATATTAGGTCATTGCTTGTTGTTGTTTTGTGGTTTTTATGGAAGGCTCACAACCAAAGTTGTTTTGAAGATCAATCTTTGATGCCTTCACAGGTTTTCTCTCTCAGTTTGGGTATGTTGAGATCTTTCCCACAAAAGGATCATGTTCTAAAAATTAGACCTGTTTTTGCAAAAACTATTGATAAAACCTATCCTTGGGGTTTTTTTTTATGGATCAGCAACTGAGGATTCATCCATTTGTGGAGCTGGAGGTATACTTTATTTTTCTGATAAACTTTCCTTCTCCTTTAAAGTTGGTTTAGGGGCTGGTACTAACAACATTGCTGAACTTTGTGCTTTAAAGCTTCTACTTACTTTGGCTAGGATGAAGGATTATGCAAAAATCCAGATTTTCGGCAACTCACAGTTAGTTATTAACTGGGCCAAGGGTAAATTTAGAATGCACAATTTAGAATTATCTTTAATTCTTCAGGAAGTTCATAGACTTTCTGACAGTTTTGAGATGGTGCAGTTTCAGCATATCTACCATGAAAGGAACAGTTTAGCTGATTCTTTGGCAAAGGATGGAGCGAGGATTAGCGAGGGTCATTGGCTTATCAAAGAATCTAGAGATGATTGATTTTATGAGACTTACCATATTTTCTGAACTCATTATGATGATATTGAGTTCTTTTTGGTTTTATAGGACTGATGATGGTGAACCTTTGATGCTAGTGCATCTTTTTCAGATACTTCTATTTGAATGATGATGGTTGAATAACTTTTGCTGGTTGTGACTGATATATATCAGTTTTTTGAGATCCTATGATACTTTATGAATCTTTTTGAGTTAAAGATACATTATGACACTAAATGTGTTTTTATGATTTTGAAGTTGCTTTTAGCAAATCATTGCAGACCTGATTTGATGCATGATCTTATGATCTTTTTGTAAATATTTTGATCCAGATTTAATTTTTTTTGATGACAATGGACTTTTGATCCATCTGAGGAATGTAAATAAATTTACGACTTTTTTCAATGAAAAAAAAAGGATAGTATTTATATAATAATTGCACTTGTACGCGCACGTGGAAATAACGTCCACATATAGATTTATATTAACTTTTAAAAAACTTAAGGTGTCAACTTCTTGTTACAAAAACTAATCAATAATGTATTAAACCCTAATCCTATATATAGATTAATAAAATTCATTTAATACATATTTAGTTTTAAAATCATTTATAGAATTAGCATAATCATTTCTACTTGTGTAGCAACCTATCTAAATAAGAAAATTTAATAAAATAATAATAATGATTTTAGTGCAACATGCATAATATATTATCCTATCCTTATTGAATAAAATAATTACAGTTTCACAAAATACTATCAAATAATCACTGGTATAATCATAAATTCTATTAACCTAATTTTGTGGTGATGATGATGATGGTTAACATCCCCTTAGACCGAAATTTGGTCTATTGGACCTAAAGAAACAGATTATTTAGTTTGTTTTAAAATTGTATTCATGTGCTCAAAGAGATTGGAGAGAAGCCTCTTGAGCTCACTATAATGTTGACATGTTAAAAGGCTAGGAAGGTCGGTATTGCAACAAATATTATGAAACTGAGATCTAATGTGGGTGTACGCAGGGCACTCTAAAAGGAAATTATTTTCATCCTCAATGTTCATATTCTCGAAGAGATGGCAGATCCTTTCCACCCATGGTGTTTTAGGAACTGCCCAACGACGTGTTTCACTATGGAGCTCATGAGAGTTCGTTCTTATCTTGGCTATATTAATTTTTTTCTTTGAACTAGATAAAACAGAGAGATACTTTTGATCTTCTAGAGTAGGGTTGATGACCTCCTTATAATATCTTAATTTTCTTTTAGCCTATAAATCTTTCTCACGCCACATTTTATCTTTAAACTTAGAAGTAACAATATTTTTAATGTTATTAATATTTTGCAATGCAACATGTTCGATGATCTCCCAATTGTCTAACCAAACCCTGATATCTTTATACCAACCTCGCTTGAGCCTTAGGTGGTTTTGGCTGGAATTTAAAGCTAGCTTAGGAAGTATATGCACACAAAATAACTTTTAATTCAATCCATCCCGATAGACTTATTCATTCATGTAGAGAATATTTTCAACAAGAACTAACATTACCACTTCCTTAATTTTCCAAGATACAAACTTTCTATAATTTATTACAAATACTATTTTCCAGAATTTAATCAATAACAACTAATAGCCTTTAAACATATGATAAGAAAACAACTGTAAATAAAATTATTTGTAAATCCTACCAGTTTTCTAAGGGACAAGCATGTTCCACCCAACCTTTGATTTTGTAGTCTAGTTCATAACCTCTCAACTTTTACAAATATCTCCCATGAGGGAGACCACGCTTACTAAGGAGTAAGAATTAGGGAATTTTATGATGTGAGATATTTTATTAAGAAGACTTGCCAATATGATCGCTTTAATCATCTTTGTGGATCTTGCATAAATTTGTCCTTTTCCAATCCAATATATCACATCCCAAGCCCCAATTAATATGGGATAAATACTAAGCGCTCAACATGATAGTCGGGATGGACCTGCACTATAGCAATAAGAATACTTGCCTCTTACAATCTCCCTTATCTACTATTCATCCTTAACTTGCTTAATCAATTTTTTTAAAAGATGGGTTTCTCTATGTTTTTTTGGTCTAAATTCTCTTTTTGAAAATAAAATTTATTCAAGAAGAAAGTAATGAGTAGACTCCCCCTTTACTCCCTCTTATTCTTACCTTTTCTTGGTTTAGGAAAGTAGTTAGGGTTTATTTTAATTCCTCACATTTCCTCAATTCAATAATTATCAATTTTCTCATCTTTGTTTAAATTTCTCTTTTTAAGTTTTTAATCACATTTGCAAGTTGTAACCCCTACTAAGCTTGGTCTCTCTTTTAACAAATTGCCCCATAGCAAGTTGGTGAAAAACATTAGAAATTAAATATCACTTTTAATCAAATAATGATATCACACATAGGACCAAGTCTTCCCTACTTATGTCAAAACGTAATCAAGTCCTCTAACTTATCAAAACATAACCAAGTCCTCTAACTTATTAATTAGGGGTAAGGTCTTGAGACATTACACTAGACCATAATTTTCACATGCATTATAGTAGGATACCAACATACCACACTATTGCAAGAGTGGGTTTGAAGTGGGAGGCGATCCTCTACAAACTTAGATTTTTCATGAATAAATAATTGATGGGTGGAATTTTGATCATAAAGATCCTAATTCTAGAAAATAGAAGAAAACCTAGAAGAATATGCCTAGGGTTTGAATTGAAGAGGGATTCGGTGGTAGGGTGTATATGGAAAGAGTAAAACCAAAACATTTAGAAAACCTCTAGGAGCAAACGCATCTAAAATTTTCATCAAAGTGATATCCAATTGCGGTGGATTTCTCCACGAAAGAACGATATTTAAATTATTGTATAGTGTAAGGTATGGGAGTGTAGCCACAAAACACCCTCATACTCGAAGACTATATGCTTATTTGTAGCCTCAAATACCAATTGAGGAATCTTTCTACAAGATCTTACAAATAAATGCAAAAATACATAAAAGTAAGCCAAGAAAGAGTACTAGATCAAATAACATCATTTTAAATTTATTCATATGGTTGAAAATCCTCTATATATTTATGATAAGTCCATTCAAGTTAAATTTCAACTCAAAGAAACAATAAACTGAATCCAATGAGTGCAGTTTATTGATGCCAAAATTACAGTAGATGAAAAACTAACGTGGTAGGGATCTCAAGTCCCTAGGGTATTTGGCTACATCATTAAGTTCTTTAGTCATATCAATGAATAGATTCATTCCCCCTAAGGGTACTAATTTTCTCTTTAGATATGCATTTCAATTTTATAATGTTCTTCAATTAAAATGGAACTATGGTTGTTAATTAGTAAATTCTATTATGCAAATGCTAAAATAAATGCAAGTAATGAAAATACAAGAAGAAATAAGTGGAAACAACAAAAGTTGCTAAAAAAATTTAAAAAGAAAACTATTTTAAATAATAATATGGTACAAAGAAAAATAAAAATAAAACATGTTGAAAAAACCTAAATTTTAAAAAATATCTATAACCAAATAACATTAAAAAAATTGCAATTAATTCAAATTTTTGGATGTTATCTCTCAAAATGCTTTTTCATATTCTTTTAAACAATAAAGGCTATCTCAAGTGAGAGACCAAAAAAGGAAAAAG
>LPNX010968421.1:0-15578 GCA_001517045.1 Pseudotsuga menziesii | reverse complement strand
ATTTAAGTTTATTGAATTGATTTGTCAATTTTTTTTAGGCCATTTAATTAAGGTGTGGGTCTCTTCACTAGGCTACCCTAGTTTACTTCTTCTTATGAGTTGAGTTAGTTACAACAGAACACCAAAAAATCCAATACTAAAAATTGATGTGGATGCATCCCAAAAAAATGCCAAAATAACTTAACATCTTTGATGCAACTAAATCCCCTTCTTAACCAAAAATTCATTACTACCTATCCTAAACAATAAAACAAATAACAATTTTGATTCAATTACATTACAACAAATAACACATAACGATTTTGATTAATTACATCAACTTCGGAGTTAAATTAAATTTAAGTTTATTGATTTGATTTTGTTACCTCTACAAAGAAATATTTAACCAGAACATGACATCAAAGCTGCCAGCGTAAATTCAGTCTTTGCTGTTAAATTTCATTGAAGGCCCCTTTTCTGTGGAATAGTACAGAGTGGAAAAAAATATAATAAAAAATTGCAAAATTTCATTGAAGGCCCCTCTTCTGTGGAATAGTACAGAGTGGAGAAAAATATAATAAAAAATTGCAATGTTTATTTCATTAAAGGTCCCTCTTCTGTGGAATAGTACAGAGTGGAGAAAAATATAGTAAAATAATTGCAATGTTGATTTCTATGAGCATTACTCTCTCTTAGGGCAGGGAGAGTTGAGTATAAAACGGATATATCTCGAAGCGTACAGTGCAACTACCAAGATATAGTTGAGCTCCAATCTGTGAAGAACAACACCCGTTCATGGCTCCGATCGCTTTTCGCAAGCAGACACCGCAGTCTGGCGTTGAAAGAGTTGTTAAGCACATTTCTAATCCATAAACAGTGACAGAAGAATTCACCACCCATGATCCGGTCGCTAATCTATTCACGTTTAGAGGAGTCTCGCCTGCCATGGTCTCCATGAGATTCCCGAGAGTGTGACGGAAAGCTTTAATATCATGGTTGCTCTTAACATTTTCAAGAGCATAGGCAACGGTGGTATCCAGAACAGAGGCAAAACTGTAATTCTCGTAGCGAATGAAGCAGAATTCCAACTGAATCCGAGCGCCGATGGCGTTGGGGCAGTCTTCATAAGCCATCTGTGAAGCTGCAGCTGAACAGGTTTGGCAGTTGTGGGGAGAGACATCGGGCCTGCATTGCAGAAGGCCGTAGACTCCGCCATAAGTATATATTGTTGCCAATCCGCCAGTGGGGGCAGCTGCGCCATTCACCAGGTATTGCAATACCCTGTTGACGTTGCTCTCGTATATACTGCCATTGCTATATTTATTTACATTGCAGAGACCGTAAGTAAACGGGTCGGACTGCCCATCAACAGTTGAGATAGAAATTAAATTAAACGGTAGTCCAATTAGGAACAATAATGCCATCAAATACCACCTCCGTGTTATCATATCTTCCATCTTTTCCGAATATATGCACAGAGTGACAGAGATCAGAGAGCAAAGAATGACAGGCAGGCAGCGCAGCTGGTTAAATGCACAGGCAGAGACACAGCGATGCAAATTGGCGTTGGATATTGAGAGCAAAGAAGGCAAGCAAGGATTTTATAGATTCTGGATGCGATCATGCGGAGACCGAAACAAAGAAGAGGCGAATTGGAATTTGTTGGGCCAAGTCTACTTCTACGACCAGGGGAGCCAGATGTGGAATTGGCGTCGCCATTAGGGCAATGTCAAATGCAAGTTTTAAACATAATAATAAATTATATTTATTGGACTTTTTCAGAGATCGAAAGATGAACTCAATCAGACGTTTCGCATTGAATATTAGATCGGAGCTTCCATTGAAAACAACATTAAATAATAATGAAAATAGATATAGCAAATCCAACGCGGACGTCGCCTTTGATGGAAGAAAAGGTCTTCCCAAATTGAATCGCGTTAGGTCTTTCAATCTATGATGTAGCGATGATAATATGGGCAATCCATGGAGGCACCATCCAATGATCCATGGTATACCATCCCATCTGTAGATATGGCCTACCATGGGGAACCATTCCATGCATGCTGCACCACCGTCCATTCCACGCATGCAGGTACAAATCCATGGCAGAAAAGGTCTTTCAATCTATGATGGAAGAAAAGGTCTTTCAATCTATGATGTAGAAAAGGTCTTTCATAAATTCCTCCTTTTCCAATCCAATATATCACATCCCAAGCCCCAATTAATTCCTCCTTTTCCAATCCAATATATCACATCCCAAGCCCCAATTAATATGGGATAAATACTAAGTGCTCAACATGATAGTCGGGATGGACCTGCACTATAGCAATAAGAATACTTGCCTCTTACAATCTCCCTTATCTACTATTCATCCTTAACTTGCTTAATCAATTTTTTTTAAAGATGGATTTCTCTATGTTTTTTTGGTCTAAATTCTCTTTTGGAAAATAAAATTTATTCAAGAAGAAAGTAATGAGTAGACTCCCCCTTTACTCCCTCTTATTCTTACCTTTTCTTGGTTTAGGAAAGTAGTTAGGGTTTATTTTAATTCCTCACATTTCCTCAATTCAATAATTATCAATTTTCTCATCTTTCTTTAAATTTCTCTTTTTAAGTTTTTAATCACATTTACAAGTTGTAACCCCTACTAAGCTTGGTCTCTCTTTTAACAAATTGTCCCATAGCAAGTTGGTGAAAAATATTAGAAATTAAATATCACTTTTAATCAAATAATGATATCACACACACGACCAAGTCTTCCCTACTTATGTCAAAACATAATCAAGTCCTCTAACTTATCAAAACATAACCAAGTCCTCTAACTTATTAATTAGGGGTAAGGTCTTGAGACATTACACTAGACCATAATTTTCACATATATTATAGTAGGATACCAACATACCACACTATTGCAAGAGTGGGTTTGAGGTGGGAGGCGATCCTCTACAAACTTAGATTTTTCATGAATAAATAATTGATGGGTGGAATTTTGATCATAAAGATCCTAATTCTAGAAAATAGAAGAAAACCTAGAAGAATATGCCTAGGGTTTGAATTGAAGAGGGATTTGGTGGTAGGGTGTATATGGAAAGAGTAAAATCAAAACATTGAGAAAACCTCTAGGAGCAAATACATCTAAATCTTTCATCAAAGTGATATCCAATTGGGGTGGATTTCTCCACGAAAGAACGATATTTAAAGTATTGTATAGTGTAAGGTATGGGAGTGTAGCCACAAAACACCTTGATACTAGAAGACTATAAGTTTATTTGTAGTCTCAAATACCAATTGATGAATCTTTCTACAAGATCTTACAAATAAATGCAAAAATACATAAAAGTAAGCCAAGAAAGAGTACTAGATCAAATAACATGATTTTAAATTTATTCGTATGGTTGAAACTCCTCTATATATTTATGATAGGTCCATTCAACTTAAATGTCAACTCAAAGCAACAATAAACTGAATACAATGAGTGCAGTTTGTTGATACGAAAATTAGAGTAGATGAAAAACTAGCCTGGTAGGGATCTCAAGTCCCTAGGGTATTTGGCTACATCATTAAGTTCTTTAGTCATATCAATGAATGGAGTCATCCCCCCTAAGGGTACTAATTTTCTCTTTAGATATGCATTTCAATTTTATAATGTTCTTCAATTAAAATGGAACTATGGTTGTTAATTAGTAAATTCTATTATGCAAAAGCTAAAATAAATGCAAGTAATGAAAATACAAGAAGAAATAAGTGGAAAAAAGAAAAGTTGCTATAAATTTTTTTTTTTTTTAAACTATTTTAAATAATAATATGGTACAAAGAAAAATAAAAATAAAACATGTTGAAAAAACCTAAATTTTAAAAAATATCTATAACCAAATAACATTAAAAAAATTGCAATTAATTCAAATTTTTGGATGTTATGTCTCAAAATGCTTTTTCATATACTTTTAAACAAAAATGGCTATCTCAAGTGAGAGATAAAAAGGAAAAAGAGTATAATATGAATAGATGAACCACTAATTTAAGTATTGATATACTTTTGTATGATGATACCAAACATTTGTTGTAATATTCATTTTGCAATTGATATTTGCATGGCTAAGGATGCAAGTTTCCATGGGGTTTACATTTAGAATCATGGAAACTTGCATCATAGCTAAGGATGCAAGTTTCCATGACGTTCATATATCTGACAACAAGGCTTACATTTCTAATCACAACTAATTTAAATATTGCTATACCTTTGTATGATGATACCAAATGTTGGTTGCAATATTCATTTTGGAATTGAGATATCCATGGATAAGAAAGCAAGTTTCCATGATATTAATATTTATGATGATACCAAATGTTGGTTGCAATTAAGATTTGCGTGGATAAGAAAGCAAGTTTTCGTGATATTAATATTTATGATGTAAGAGAGCTTATATTTAGAATCACTTGAATTTTCGTATTTTTTATTTTTTATTTTGTAATTACCTATAATAGAAATGAAAATAATTTTTTTAATTTACATCAGTGCAATTTAGTACTTGTATTGGAAAAAATTATTAATGTTATTAATTTAAATGTTTATTGTTTAATATTAATAATAAGAAAATTAGATAATCATTTCAATATATATATATAGCTAAATGAAAATATTTGTATTTTTTTTGTTATACTTAATTGTACCTATATTTTATAAAAATTATACTTTATGATTGTATTTATATTTTATGAAAATTAAATTAAATTTAAGTTTATTGAATTGATTTGTCAATTTTTTTAGGCCATTTAATTAAGGTGTGGGTCTTTTCACTAGGCTACCCTAGTTTACTTCTTCTTATGAGTTGAGTTAGTTACCAAGATATAGTTGAGCTCCAATCTGTGAAGAACAACACCCGTTCATGGATCCAATCGCTTTTCGCAAGCAGACACCGCATTCTAGCGCTGAAAGAGTTGTTAAGCACATTTCTAATCCATAAACAGTGATAGAAGAATTCACCACCCATGATCCGATCGCTAATCTATTCACGTTTAGAGGAGTCTCGCCTGCCATGGTCTCCATGAGATTCCCGAGAGTGTGACGGAAAGCTTTAATATCATGGTTGCTCTTAACACTTTCAAGAGCATAAGCAACGGTGGTATCCAGAACAGAGGTAAAACTGTAATTCTCATAGCGAATGAAGTAGAATTCCAACTGAATCCAAGCGCTGATGGCGTTGGGGCAGTCTTCATAAGCCATCTGTGAAGCTGCAGCTGAACAGGTTTGGCAGTTGTGGGGAGAGACATCGGGCCTGCATTGCAGAAGGCCGTAGACTCCGCCATAAGTATATATTGTTGCCAATCCGCCAGTGGGGGTAGCTACGCCATTCACCAGGTATTGCAATACCATGTTGACGTTGCTCTCGTATATACTGCCATTGCTATATTTATTTACATTGCAGAGACCATAAGTAAACGGGTCGGACTGCCCATCAACAGTTGAGATAGAAATTAAATTAAACGACAGTCCAATTAGGAACAATAATGCCATCAAACACCACCTCCGTGTTATCATATCTTCCATCTTTTCCGAATATATGCAAAGAGTGACAGAGATCAGAGAGCAAAGAATGACAGGCAGGCAGCGCAGCTGGTTAAATGCACAGGCAGAGACACAGCGATGCAAATTGGCGTTGGATATTGAGAGCAAAGAAGGCAAGCAAGGATTTTATAGATTCTGGATGCGATCATGCGGAGACCGAAACAAAGACGAGGCGAATTGGAATTTGTTGGGCCAAGTCTACTTCTACGACCAGGGGAGCCAGATGTGGAATTGGCGTCGCCATTAGGGCAATGTCAAATGCAAGTTTTAAACATAATAATAAATTATATTTATTGGACTTTTTCAGAGATCGAAAGATGAACTCAATCAGACGTTTCGCATTAAATATTAGATCGGAGCTTCCATTGAAACAAACATTAAATAATAATGAAAATAGATATAGCAAATCCAATGCGGACGTCGCCTTCGATGGAAGAAAAGGTCTTCCCAAATTGAATCGCGTTAGGTCTTTCAATCTATGATGTAGCGATGATAACATGGGCAATCCATGGAGGCACCATCCAATGATCCATGGTATACCATCCCATCTGTAGATATGGCCTACCATGGGAAACCATTCCATGCATGCTGCACCACCGTCCATTCCACGCATGCAGGTACAAATCCATGGTAGGCGGCTGAAGGTTTACGGCACCGTTGTCTCGTCTTCAATGCTCAAACCCCATCGTCTTCAGTTGGTCTGCTCGCCTGGTCCGATTTGCTCGTCTTGTGCAGTCCATTTTCTGTAGGCAACTGCATTCTCATTCCCCACATGCATTTCCAGCATTTTGTGCAATTGGTTTTAGTCTCAGACGTCTTTGGCTTATATCATTATCATTGACAACAAGTTGAATTCTTATATGGGTCAGCAAGCCAATGCCATCCCTATAAAAACGCTTCAAAGGTTTCAATTCTGACTCAGAGCTCAAAGAGTTCATCCCCTTCCTACGCAGCATTAGTGGAAAGGCTTACACTCTTGCTTAATAGACTCATGAAAATTTTGAAATTTTGATGTATTCACTCGTGAAAATTTTGAAATTTTGATGTATTTTTTCTCATAATTTACATTTTCTACTTTTAAATATCAGCTTTTGTATATATTGTGACAGTGGAAATATATTCAATAACAATAATATGTTTTAATATGATTTAAAAATAGATTGTATTATTTAAACTTAGCTTATAGATTATTGTTTTGGGGTTTATGACTTAGTTTGATATTGGGGTTTTTACTCTTAAATGTCATATGCTTTGACATACTCTCCATTTTTAATTGGGAAAATGGAAAAGTTTGAAAATTGAGTTTTCATATATTTTTAAAAGTGAAAATATAATATATAAGGATATGTTTTAATATTATTTAAAAAATGAAATTGGATTTTATAGAATTAGTTTTTAAATTAGTTTAAAGTTTAGGTATAAGTTTTAGTTATTAAAGTTGCATGTTGTTTAATGAGTTAACAAAATGTAATGATAAAAGAACTACTTGGTTAATGACATAAAAAGATGATCATTTATAGTCTATCATTTATATGGGTTCAATTTATTTATTTATTTGTTGGCAAGTCTTTAAGTAAATCAAGAAAATTAATTTGGTATAAAAGCTATAATGAAGGAGGTCTTCTCTATGTATAATTTACTATGTTTATGTCTATTTTTGCATTAGAGGTAATGTATATGTAAAATTTAATTGTTATTAGCAATAGAAAATTAGAGGTAGTGTCTTTGTATAATTTACTTGTTATTAGCAATAGACTTTATCTCAAAAATTATATTCTTGGTGTAGCCTCCAAGCTTCACAAATAGAAACACTAATAAACATAGGTTTTATGCATAGAAAATTACACACTTATCATTTTAAGAGAATTTTATATGAGAAACTTAATCTTAATATTAATTTATGTTATTTGCAATAAACCATTAACAAACTAGATACCCACTTGCTCTTGATTATTGTTAAATATGATGTTTGTAGTGAGAGTCTATATTTTCTTAATATAGCAACACATCCATGTAATGGTGTTTCTTTAACATTAATACTTTTCCCATTCCTTAAGTAATTTATAAATACACTTGCCATGAGATTGACCTAACCACATGTACTCACTTAAAGTTTGCCTCAACCCTAGATTCTAAATAGTATTTATGTTAGGACTAAGCATAAAAAAGGATAAAATAATGACAAGAATGCACATAAATGGACATATGAGAGTTACCTTAGAAACCCAAACCAAGAAGTCCATCCTTCATGTGTAAGGGGCATTCATTCACCTTGGTCTATTTGGCTAAGCTAGAAAAATGAACCCAACATCAACCACTTAACATTTTACAGTGGACTTCTTGAAGTCTTTAAATGAGCTTAATCATATCAAATACCAAGTTTTTTCTCAATATTATGTACCCTAAACCACCAACGATAAACTCATTAATGAACAAATCAAGGTTATATTAGCTATTCTATGATTGAGTAAATATTAACCCAACATTCCCCCCTTTAAACTTGACTTTACATATGTGATTAATCCAACTCCATAATAAATGCTTATAACTGTATGTCCAATCATGTGATATTTAAAGCATCAACCTACATCATTAGCTGCATCTCATAATTTGCTCCAAATATAATTACCAAATACTTCTCAATTGAGTACTTATCATACCATTCTATCCTTGAGCGAATGATGCTTGAAGAATGTACATGATTATTTATCCTCATCACTCTCTGGTCTAAAGACAACAATCCAAATTGAGCACTCCTCAACCAGTACTTTTTTGTTCATTATCTTTTATGCACTTCTTCCAGTTCTACACATTAATCTTTGCATTTTGTTTCCAATTTCCATTCACCATAATTGATAGAATTATGAACCATCACTTCAATTTGTGTGCAACCTAATATAAAAATAATATATTCACATAGGTGCATGCAAGGGAAGAAATTCCAACCATTATGCCTTCCACCTAATGACTGCCATTTCAAAATATAACAATGTGCCAATTTTCATCTCATGCCAAATGCACGTTACAACAAGGTCATTTCACAAAAGGCCATAAGGACATTTTTCACATCATAGTTCTTCCAACTATACAAATCACATCTCATATGTGCCAATGTGAAATCCAATTCTCCACTATTTCCAATCGATAACAACACATAACCTGCAATATTATTATTATTGGAATGCCATAATGCCATAATGTGACATTACACACAATTTATTACTTTAGTGTAACTCCAAAATATGACACAATATTAAAGTGATCCATTTACATTACTAAAGTGATAGAAAAACAACATAATATGGCATAATACTAAAGTTATCCAAAAGCAGCATAACACATATATGATACCACTATTGAACATAAAGTACCTTAAATAGTTCTAGTACCTTTCTTCTACTTATTTTTTCTTTATAAGCACTTTAATAATTCATGTATCATTCTTGTTCTTCATAATCAAATGAAATTTACATTGCAAGTGACATGGTGAGCCCTTAAATGTGTTTATTAAATTCTCTTGTTCTTGGGGATTGAGGAAGTATAACAAACACCTCACATATATAACCAATTTACACATAACTAAAAATATAAAATTTTAGTTGTTAAATATAAATTAAATATCTTAATTTCTATATATGTATACTTTTATATACTATAATTTTCCACCCAACTAAGTATATATGCAACATCCTTCTCAGATCCTCAAATGTTTAGAAATTAAGGTATTTAATACCTCCAAGATTTAATAAATTTATTCAAATTTCAAATTGTACACAATAATTTGTTAAACATTACATTTTACATAATTAAAATATTTACTTACCTAAACATTGTAAATAATAATGTATATCCTCGCAACCTGTATTGTATACACTAGTGTATACCTTGGTATATACACTAATGTATATCCTAGTATATGCATTAGTGTATGTAACTAGTGTATATACTAGTATATTATCAATATATACACTAGTGTATATACTGGCATGTAGTGAGCAGTATATACACTAGTGTATATTCTGGTAACACTATGTACTGGTATAGACACTAGTGTATACTCTGGTATATGCACTAGAGTATATCCAAGTATATACGTTCACGTATATTACTGTTGTATGTAATTAGTGTATATACCAGTATATATACTAGTGTATTAACCTATTAATCATACACTATATGCACACAACTCTCTTTGTCCAAATCAAAAATCCAGACCCTAAAATCCTTTTGTAAATGTTTCTCCATATTCAAATACCACTTATAGGATGAATACCACCAAAATTCAATGTCCCGTTGAGCTAAATTGTTCAATCTATATGTTATATTTTTATCATTCAAGATAGCATTATCTTAGGATCTTTAACTGAGAGAATAACAAGCTCAGCAATCAAACATAAGAGACAATGAACACAAAGTTTTTCCTCGGGGAAACCATAAAGGAGAAAACCCCACAACTTCCTCAGAGATAGAATCAGCACCAGAAGAAAAACCCCAAAAACAATAAGATGATCTCCCCACAGCAATAGTCTCTCTCTCTCTCTCTCGTCCCAGCAACTTCTTAGGCTCTCAGTTATGCGCTACAACTGAGTGTAAGTAAATGTGTGATAAATAGAGAGGCTTACACTCTATTTATCCTAATTCTGGACTTGACAATAAATCACTAGGGCCGACTTCTCTAGGAGAGTCTAATAACCCTAGGGCCCCACAACTGTGGGGACTTTAACCCTTGATCAATAGGAGGGTTACCCACAATCACTTTACATGACTTGTTTACATTATTGAATTTCCCGATAGGAACATCAAGGCATGAAATGACTCAAATACATTACACACACTCCCTGGAATAAACATTGGGGTACAATACATAGGAGATACAAGTGAATACATTCTGAAGTTACAAATACATCAACACTCCCTCTTAACTAGGAAGGTATTCTCTCAACACAATTTATCAGCACTAGTCTTCTTCTCTGTATCAACTGGATCATCATCGAGCTCTCGTCATCTTCTTCTTCAAGTCATATTCATCTTCAAGTCATCTTGATTACTGGATCTTGATCATCATCACTGGATCTAGATCATCATTGGTGGATCATCATCACTAGATCTGGATCATCACTCAATCTAGATCATCACTGCTAGATCATGATCACTCGTTCTGGATCATCACTGGTGCTATCTCTTGATTCTTCTCATCACAAGAATTTCTATAGAGCCATCCCTTTTTCTTGTTGTTTGTAGGCCTAGCCTCCATGTAGGTCTTCTTTAGCGCTTATATCTGACCCTAAGTCAGAATGGCCCGCCCAACAATTACATCTGACCATGAGAGGAACACATCCAAAACCATGTCAGAAAGGCATGCCCAGTACTCACATCCAACTATGAGAGGAACCAATCCAGTCATATATGTCAAAAAGGCCCAGCACTCACATCCACTGGCATGATAAGACACACCATCTATCTTCCATGGAAAGGCTCAACATTTACATCTACTGGCATAGCAGGACACATCATCTGCTATCCATAGAAAGGCACATCACTTATATCCTCTAGAATAGAAAGACATGCCATCTACTATCCTAGGAAGGGATCAACACTTATATCTACTGGCATGGTAGGACACACCATCTACCATCTAAAGAAAGGCTCTGCACTTACATCCGTCGGCATGATAGGACACACCATCTATCATTCGAGGAAAGGCTCTACACTTATATTTGATAATTTGGGAACCAATCCCATAGTCACATCAGAATGCATCTACACTTACATCTTATAATGTGGGAGCCAATCCCACAGTCACATCAAAATGGATCTCAGCCCTTGGCTGAGGATTCCTGGTAATTGACCAGGTGCCTCCATTCTCCCAGAGAATGGCATTCATCGCTTATATCTGATCATGTAGGAACACATCCCTCAATCACATCATAATGGTCCTCAGCTCTAGAATGTGTATTCTTGGTAACTGACCAGGTGCCTCCATTCAGAGGATAGCATTCAATGCTTATATCTGATCATGTGAGAACACATCTCACAGTCACCTTAGAATGGCTCACGACTCACATCTGACCATGGAAGGAACCAATCCTCTCACCATGAGAGAATGGCTTAGCCCTTACAGCTGACCATAGAAGGAACCAATCCTCTCACCATGTCAGAATGGCTCTCGAACTCATCACTTCCCCTTGCAGGGAACCTCGATCTGGAGAACACCAAGCTTCTCCCTGAAGTACTCAAACTTCACTCTGGCTAATGGCTTAGTCAACACATCAGCTATCTGTTCGTCCGTCGCAACATACTAGAACTTCACTGCTCCTATCTACACCATATCCCTGATATAGTGATATTTGATCTCGATACGCTTCGACTTGTCATGGAACACTGGGTTCTCACACAACTTCACACAAATCTGGTTGTCGCAATATATACAAGACGTAGCATCCAACTGGAGATCAAATAAATCAGACAGTAGATTCCTTAGCCATACTTCCTCACAACTAGCTGAACAAGCTGTGACATACTATGCTTCAGCTGTACTCAGTGCAACGCAAGACTGTTTCCTGCTAAACCAAGAGATCACACCTGATCCCATACTGAAGTAGCACCCTTGAAGTGCTCTTTCTATCGATGGCACTGCGTGCCCAATACGAATCAACATAACCTTCCAGGCTAATCTTCTAATCACCCTTATACTTGAGCCCATAATCAACTGTACCCTTTAGGTACCTCAGAATATGCTTTGCAGCAATCAAGTGAACATGTCTCAGATCCGTCAGGAACTGGCTCAATTTGTTCACAGCAAAGCAAATATCTGGTCTCATATTCGTTAAGTACATCAAGCACCCAATCATCTATCGATACATCGTGGCATCAACCATCTCTGATGAAGCATCACTCAATAGCTTCAGGTTCGATGCCATAGGTGTGGCCATGGCCTTGCAGTCCATCATCCTGATCTCTTTAGGATCTCTACTGCATACTCCCTTATTTGAGGGAGATTCCATCTACATTCTGCCACATCTCCAAGCCTAGAAAATAGTGCATCATACCCAATTCTTTCATTTCGAAATCAGTAGCAAGCTTCCTCTTCGTATCCGCAATCAACCCATCCATACCTATTACAAATAGATCATCCTACATATAGTAGGAGTATCACTGGGTTACCTTCTTCAACCTTGTAGTAAAGGTTGGAATCTGCTTTACTCTTGGTAAATCCCAAACTAGATAGAAAGCTGTTAATTCTGTTGTACCATGTCATGGGTTCCTATTTCAAACCATATAGGGATTTCTTCAATTTACACACATGAGACTCCCTATAATGTGTCTCAAAACCGAGTGGCTGCTCCACATACACTTCCTCTTCCACTACACCATTCAAGAAAGCAGTCTTTACATCCATTTGGTGTATCTTCCATTTCATCACCACAGCCAGAGCAAGTACTGATCTGATGGAAGTGGATCTGGCTACAGGTGCAAAAGTTTCTTCATAATCTATTCCTTCTTTCTGGGAGAAGCAACGAGCCACAAATCTTGCTTTATATTTCTCTATGCTACCATCTGTAGCATGCTTGATCTTGTAGATCCATTTGGAACTTACAACAGACTTCCCTTCTGGTCTTGGGACAATATCCCAGACATCATTCTTCATGATCAATTGATACTCTTCGATCATAGCATCCCTCCATTCTTTCCTTTCTACCACTTCTTCATAGTGGGAAGGTTCTTTATCAATAATGTGACATCGCAGGGCTACATAACTGGAGCATGACCTAGTTCTCTTTCTTTCTCTGTGTTCTTCTTCCGGAGCCCCATATCTTTTTGCACCTTGGATAGCCTCTCGTACCCAAGCAGGTTTCCTCTTGCGAGAATTCTTCTCCTGAGGTGGATCTACAAGTTCTTGAGGTTCTTTTAATACTCGATCTTCTTCTTGAATTTCTTCGTTCATGGTTGTGTCATGAAGAATGTTAAAATATTTTGTGTTATCTTGATTGTAGTCCTTATATATTTTATGTTATCTTTAAATTTATAATTGTTTATTACATATTTATGTAAATTTTGATAAATTTTATTGTATATAAATTATTTTAAAGATGAACATATACAATGTTTTTTTCAAAATTATAAAAAAAAAATTATAAGAGTGATACACAACTGATCTAAATATATTAAGTACAATTTAAGTAATTTTATATGTATTTAGTCTTTGCTTAATATATTTATATGAACGATGAAGTTAAACAAACCATTTTGATTTTAAAAACAGTATTGAATCTAATTAGTTTCTGTTTATGTTTATTCATTTTTAAATAATTAAGAAAAATAGTCTCATTTAAGTGTAATACCACTAATCCCCAGATGTGGGTGGTAATAATGAAACTATGGCCACGGAGGCAGATGACAAAGCACACAACGATGCCACCTCATCATTGGCCTGATGTCACATGCCCATCATTTCCCTTGATGGTTGCACACATTTATCTCTCAACTGGACGTGGAGACCTCATGGCAGCTAGAATGTATGAGGTCGTCACCTCATCACTCGATCTCCTTAATGAGCCTTCATGTCTTATAGGTCGTCGCGCCAAAGGCTTAAGGCCTCGACTTCCACTTCACCCTCGTCATTTTCCCATCGTGCTTGGCTCTCTGTAACCTCCCGGTTTAGCTCTCTACAACTCTGCTCCTGGCTCTAAGCTCTCGGCCTCCCTGTGTCACCCTGCAATGTCTCCGCACCAGAGGGTCACTCCATGTTGCGGACGTGCGGGGAGAGGGATCCATACTGAATGCCCTGCTCTGCTCAATGCACAGGCTAGCAGTGAAGGTTTTGATATTGAAATTCTTGATTCTGTGCTCACCATGTTCAACAATTGGGAGGACGAGCTCTCTAGTTCACTCACTGTTGCTGGTCGTACTCCTGAGCATCGTAAGAACTATGAGGTCATAAAGAATCTTCTGATTCGGTTCTTTCTTCACTTCTCTACTCCACAATATTAATTATATTATAATTACATCCACAATAAATATTAAACCTTATACTATTGTCTAACATGATATGATGAAACACAAACGCCAATTTTAAGTATGTAGGATCCTCATGTGTTGATTTTCATGATTAAATATTGTGCACACAACCATTATCCCTTATTCATACGCCAATGTGTCTCTCCTCTACTATCGTGGATGTGTGTCTCCTCTTCCAGCGTGACTGAGTCTTCTCTGCCAGCATGACTGAGTCTTCTCTGCTAGTGTGACTGAGTCTTCTCTTTCATTGTGTATCTCTAGATGGGTCAGTAGACGAACTCAAGTCATCCATTAAACCTAGCCTGAATTGTTGATTAAACACTAAATTAACTAAAACCTAGCGAAAAATTAAGTGACACTCCGATTTCGTAAATGACTGTCAGTTTATCCGATTTACCGCATTACTTGGATGGTGATATCTATGAAAATATTTTTTGTAGAAAAGCATTAACATTTATTAAATTATATATATATAATTTAATACTACTCATTCTTTTAAATATGCATATGTATTTTAATAATGGGTGTGTGAAAGAAGTTGAGGGACCTTTTAGATGCAATGGTAGAATGAAGTCAATCACGCTTGATCCATAAAATAGAAATCATCCCAAGCAATCCCGACCCTGCCAACCCTAATCCCAAGGCTGCCAACATGCATGCCAATTAGGATAGTACACAAAAACGCACTCCTTTTTTACTTTGCAAAAACGCGCTCCCGTTTTGCTTCAATAAAACGCGCTCCTGTTTTGCTTCATTAAAACGCGCTCCCGTTTTGCTTCAATAAAACACGTTCCTGTTTTTCTTTAATAAAACGTGCAAAATGGAGGGAGTCCTTAGTGGTAAGGGGAGACATAGGGATGTGTGTGTGTGAGAGAGAGAGAGAGACAAATATTGAGTGGATGGGGGGGGGTGTCCGTAGTGGGATGGGGTGACTTGTGGATGTGTGTGTGTGTGTGAGAGAGTAAAAGGTGTGTTAGGATTTTAGGAGTTTGGGCGGGGGCGAGGGGGGGGGTTT